>JAOXNT010131450.1:0-29519 GCA_028565815.1 Cletocamptus dominicanus | reverse complement strand
ATGAGTGCGGAGAGCACGGAGACAAAGGGGTCAATGGCTCGCGCGGATCGAAAAATCAATTTTCAAAAATCGGAAAAAAGATGGTCTTAGGCCACTCTCACACTCCATGGAGAAAAGGCGTCGTGCTCGGCGTCGGCGTCACTGGCAGGCTCGACCAGGGCTACAACCATCCGCGGCTCTCATCGTGGATGCAGAGTAACGTTGCGATTTATGCAGACGGTTCATCTACCCATCTACACATCATCGATGGAGAGTGGAGAGCGTGACGATGTGCGTCGCGGTCTATCACAAGAGCGGCTACATCCTGGCTACTGACAGCCGGGTCACCGACGGCGATTTAATTATGAACGTCGGTCCTAAATGGCGAGTCTACCCCGACGGCATTCTGCTGTACGCGGGTAGCGGCATCGTGTGGCCGGAAAATATTACTAACCTTGCACTCTCCACTCTCACAGAGAGCGAGTTATCTCTCGCAGTCATGCGCGTGCAGAAAAGTGTGACGATTTTTGAGGGTGGTCATCCATACGAGATGCGAGACCGCACCTGCGCAATCGGAAGCGGAGCGACCCACGCATGTGTCGCCATCGACATGGTGGCAAGTGAGATAAAAAAATCTTCTCGCGATGATGCGAAGAAAATTATTCGCGATGCGCTTAAGGTGGCCGCGAAAAGAGCTGCGGGGTGTAGCAGAAAAATATACGTAAAATAAAAAAAGGGGAGGCTCTCGCCCCCCCCCATCTCTCTCTTTTGTTTTACTGTTCCATTGCCTCTTCAGCAGCTTCGATGAAGAGATCTCCCTGCTCCTCTGTGAACCGACCGAACTTTTTTTAAAAAAAGTTTATTTTATCTTGTCACGTCATCAAGATAGTCCTCGAATTCAATTTGAGTCATACCTCCGCAGAGATTTTTTGCCTCTCTCACGCTCACTGCCTCACGCACGCCAGACACATATCCTGGCTCACCATCTGGGCCTCCCTCTACCCACGCGTCGCGCTCGTGCTTGAGCGGGAAGGCAATTAGTTTTCCGGCGATGCTCGTTTTTCCCGTGTATTGGTTGGGCTCACCAGTAGTAGTGTGCCTACCACCTGCGTACTCGAAAGCGAGGAAGCGCCGCTTCGGCCCATCCTCTTCTATCAGGTCCTCACGCCCCGCTTTCTCCAGCGCTGCTGCCCTCAAAAATTCTGACAGCGACATGCCCTGCTTTTTTGCCTCATCTATGATGGCAGCCCGCTGCTCATCTGACATCAAAAATTGCACGCTCCGCGTACCCATTATCGTGCCACCTCGCTGAGCTCTTCCATCGCATCCCATGCCGCATCAAGAAAAGTCCCTTTTTCATCGTCAGTGAGGTCGCCGAGTTCTCGGTCGACAGCGGGTAGGTCAGCCTCCAGCATGTCCATCGTGTAGTGGCCGCGCGCTCCCTGAGCTACCCACTCCTGTGCGCACTCGGTTGCTGTGTTGATGATGTCTTGGTTTCGTTTTGTATCCATATATGCACTATATCATGTGGTATATATAAAGTCAACCTCTTTTTGAAAAAAGATGAAAAAAGTTTTTGCGACTGACTTTTTTTAAAAATGTTCCAGTAGCAACCTATGAATATCCTTGTATAATAGAATATTTCTACTTTTTGCAGTGGACTTTTAATCCGATGGTCACAGGTTCGATTCCTGTACGACCCACCGCCAAACCCCTGATTTTACAGGGGTTTTTCTTACTCTCAAAGTGTGCAATTTTTTTCCTACTGGATTTGCTACTGGATTTTGTTCATGTTTTCGGCGAGTTCTTTCATGCGTGACAGCGGTCCATCGGGTGCAAGGTGTGCGTATTTTTGCGTCACGGAGATGGAAGAGTGCCCCGCAAATAGCTTCACTTCTTGCAAAGAGAAGGTTTTTCCGAGTGCGCCCGACACGAGTAGACTGCAAAACGTATGGCGCAGATCGTGGAATCGCACGCCCACTAGCCCAGCTCTTGTCCGCACTCCCTCGTATGTGTGGCCGCTGCTATATCTATCTCTCCACCCACCATCGTACGACGGGTGTCGGAGTCTCCCATGCGTTCCTGGCCACACCGGTCCATCGACCTTGGCAGAGCTCTGGTGCCACTTTTTCAGAGCAGAGAAAGCGGGTGGTAGGAGTACGATTTCCCGACGCGCGCTTTGCGTTTTTAGTGGTGCACGAACGCGGAGCGTTTTTGAAGCGAGATCAACATTTTTCCACCTCAGATGCAGCAGCTCACTTTTCCTGAGCCCTGCGAAAATTGCGACCGCAAAAAAAGATTTCTGAGCATCCGTCGTGCACGCATCCAAGACGCGCTCCACCTCCTCAAGCGAGAGGTGCCTCCACGGGCGGGGTCTGCGACGCATCTTTTTTACGCGCACACCAGACGAGGGGTTGCTTTTTATCAAGCCAGCATCACAGGCTGCTTCGAGTACAGAGCGGAGCACAGTGAGACGATGAGTGACCGAGGAGCGGGAGAGACGAGAGTCCGCCATGCGTGACATGTAAGATGCGATGTGGCGGCGCTTGATATCTGGGATCCTCAGGTGGACGGCAGGCATCTCCTCGCACACTCTCCTCCATCGACTCTCGTCTTTTTCGGGGTATCTGATGATGCCCTCGCGCCGCCTCTTTTCGAGCCACCGATCGCCCCAGAGAGAAAGGGTCATCCATTTTTTTTGCGCAGCCACCTGGCGACGTATCTCTGACTCAAACGCAATCGCAGCTGATTTCGTTTTGACGTGTTTTGAGTAGGTGACACCGTCGATTTGGATCTGCACCTGGTATCCATATCTCCGCTTAGTGATCGACAATCTTCACCAACCCCAAAAATTTATCGCTTTGTTTTTCGCACTAAATCTGCGGCCATCTTTTTGACATCATCAAGGTCGCTTCTTGACAAACAGCTGTCGTTTGCGACCACATTTTCTGCAAGCTCGTGAATTTTTTCACGGAGATTTTTGGACAATAATTTTCTCATCGCCATTTCATACGCGGCTTTGCTACTCAAAATCTCTGCCCTCCATCTCGTGCCAGTAGAGCATCATCAGGCAGCATGATGCGTGCAGCAGGTGTGACTCGCCTGTCTCATCATCGGGGGTATTTTTGCGACTTTGCAATAAATGTCTCATCGCAGCGGCGTAGATCCTACTAGGTGACAAGCTGCGCCAGTTGTAATCAGAATATTTTTCTGCGCCCACTCCCAGCACCCGGCCGACGCCGAGCATCCACTCACCATCGACCAGGTCCATACGGGATTTTCCGGCGTCATATTTTACGCCGGCCTCCATCAAAATGGCAGCCCTGCGTCACCAAAAATTTCACCGGGCGAAGTCGATGCCTTGTAGACAGGCTCCCGATTGTCAGCCGTGGGTGCTCTCGCATCATCACCAAAAGCGACGCCAAAATCATTCACGCGCACATCCATCGACATGCCAGTAGAACCATCTTTTTTTTGGTACTGACGTGGCCTCAGCTGCCCGGTGACGGTGACCTCAGATCCCTCGCGAATTAACTTTTGCGCACTCCGCGCACGCTTACCAAAGAGGGCGCACTCGTAGAAAAATATCTTGTATTTTCCACCGTCGTACCCCTTTCCTTCGCCGACGTACTGCCGGTCTTTCAGCGAGAAGCTGAGTAGCTCCACTTCGCCCGCTTGTTTAATCTCAGCCCTATGGACCTGACCCTGAATAGTAATTGAATTCATTTTTTCTTAGTTCCTTTTCCCGCTCACGCGGTGAAATTATTCAGCGGCCTCCGCTGGTTTAAAAACAGCAATGCACTCATCTGCCGTCATCTCAAAATCAGCGCCCACTTTTTCCATCGAGGAAAGCACCTTCTTTTTGCTCTGCGCGTCGAGACTCAGCAATTGGGGTCCGCATTTTTTTAGGGTAGCGATAAAACCATTTTTGTCGGCTGAGCTCTCGATCGCATCGACGATGACATCCACGCCGCTCTGGTCTGACGACGCGCCGCTTTTCTTTCCATACGCCTGTCTATCAACCTCCACATCAGCCTCCGGGTCTTCACCAAAAGTGGCGGCAAATGCGTTAGCGAAGGCATATTTCGTCGCCGCGGTATTCGCTTTCATCGCTGCTTTATCGCCTCTGTCAGAGCCTTGACCGATGCCCTCAAAAACTGCGCTTTCATCACTGTCACAATCACCGATTTCTAGCCGGCACTTCACAACAATATTTTTCTCGCTAGACATCTCTAAAGCCTCTAGAGTCACACCGACGATCGCCAGTCCGTGCCGATGAAGCACAGCGCGCACGCGCGACTGAAGAGCAGCCGCAGTTGTATATGCGTATCGATGGAAATTATTTTTCCCATCTTTCGCGACGGCACCTACGTCCACCATCGCGTCGCTCATTTTTCGTCTGAAAGATTTTTTCTCAGCTGCCATCTAAAATTTTCCTCGCTTCTTTTTCTGCCTTTTTTGACAGCTCATACGCTGTCGCTAGGTGCAAAAAATACTCGGTGAAAACGCCTGCTTTTTCTGCACTGAAACTCACTACCTCCGGCTCCCCCGTCATCTTGTCAAAGCGCGCGATGACAAACTTTTCTACCGTCTCTTTTTTTGTGTGCTGCCAGGATAGGGCGTACGCTGCGACCTGGAAAAGATGGTCCGGATAGATGCCGCTTGAGGTTTTCCAGTCGAGCAAAACAAGCCCGTTGTTTTCATCACGACCGAGCGCATCAAAAGTGCCGCCGAATTTTACGCCGGCAACATCCACCTCAAGAGGCACCTCGGTGTGTGTGATGTCAATTTTATTTTCATCGAGCCACTTGAGAAAAGCGCTCACGCCGCGAGAAACCTCCGGCATATACTCCACGGGAATCCCATCATAAATTTCCGCCTCCCAATTTTTGTCGCCGTGAATTTTTGCCTCAACTATTTCATGAACGAAACTTCCGATTTCACCTGCCTCATCTCTCTTAGCGTAGACGCCTGGGAGCGACAGGTACTCCGGAGAATTTTTTGCGAGCTCTTTTCCTAGAGCATCGCTTGCTCCCATCCTGTAGGCCCAGTGCATCAGGCCGCCGCTGTTTTTGAAGCGGCTGAGTATGGATGTGACACCAGGGTATCTGTACCCATCGTTCGGTCTGCCACCTCCGCGCTCTATGCCCATCCCCGTCTCCTCGACTGTGCGTCTGAAATTTTCGTCGTGTAGGCGTAGGAGAATAGCTCATCAAATCGCGACTCCGTCATACGCGCGGAGGCGATAGCGATGAACCACTCCCCGAGTTTTGTGCCGTGCATCTCTGATATTTCATCACACATCCTCCACAGCCTCTCGGGTACGTAATAGTGGCTACCAAAGTCTCCCCGCTGCCATGCGGAGATGAGTGATTTTGCTGCGACGTCATGGCGTGTGTTGCGCGCTGCTAGTGATACACGCCATCTCATTACCCGCTCGTTCACTCTGCCACCTCATCCACGGAATCGATGTCGTTCGCCGGTGGTAAAATTGTTTTTTTCGATCGACGTATCATCTCATCGGCAGTCAGCGAGGCGCCTAGCTCGATGAGGATGTCAGCCATGACGTCTCCCATGTCGTGCTCATCGATGAGCCTCTCGAGGTGCACGAGTAGGAGGGTGAAAATCTGATTTTTTGAGAGAGCGGTCTCCGGCTCATCTGCAAAGGGGCTCTCTGAAAATTTTATGCTGTTCAGATCGTAGAGCAGTATCTCAATCGCGACATCGGGGGCCGTAGTGTAGCCGTGGTAGGAGTCACAGTAGTACTCACCCTCACCCTCCTCCAGGGAGTACGGCTGGGCGCAGACGTTGCAGCGGATCTCGTCCTCCTGCGCCTCAGCGGTTTCATGTTGATACTGATGAAAAAGTTTTGATGGCTTCGTAGTCACGAAAAAAGTTATAGGAGAAAGTTATTGCATTGTCAAATAATATTAACGTCAAAACATATAAATTTATTGTTGCTGGGTTTTTGTGGTATGTTCTGGCATGAGTAAGCCTGCAATTGTTTTTGCGTTTCTGGGGGTCCTGTCGACGGTGATACTGTTCGTCCTACTGGCCGTAGGCGCCGATTTTTTGACACGCGACGATCGGAAGAAGATTGTCATCCGATCGCTTGCACCGGATCGATTGTTCTGTGAGGAGGAAGTTTATTTCTTTCGACCGGATGTGAGTGATGATGTGATCAGGTCTGAGATCGCTTCATCCCTGGGAGAGCGACCTGCTTTCAATCAATTTTTTGAGGTAGGGTCTTGCGATGATGTTGATATCGACTGGAACTACGGGTGTGAGGAAAAACGCCGCACCGTGCTTTTCAAGTATTATTTTACCAAAGAGGCTTTCGCTCGCGATGTCACACTCCGCTGTGGCCATGACCGATTTGAAGAGCTCAGAATTTAGTCGGGTGAAATTAATCTTGCGATCCTAGTATAAGCTCTTAAGTCCAACTTAAATTTTCGCGTCATGCGGAGGAGCTCACTATAGTGTGATTTGTCTGGGTACCCCTCCTCCCATCTCACCTCTGATAAAATTGCACGCTCACCAGGTGTCATCGATCGACCTTCGTCGGTGGCGATAAATTCTACCCATCCACCGTATGGGTGGCTCATCTCGCGCTCGTCAGAGATGTCGGCGCCGGAGATCAGATAGATGACAGAAGTTCCTAGCACCTCAGCTAGTTGCGCCAGGTGCTCAAGGCTCGGAACATTTTTCGCGTTCTCCCACCGATTCTCGGTCACATGAGTCACACCAACAAGTCGAGCCACAGCCTCCTGTGTAAGATCGAGTTTCGTCCTCAATTCACGAATCCTTTTGCCTATCTGAGACGCATCCACCTTGTGACTCTCTACCATACAAAAAATCTTTTCACCACAGTTGACAATATAAACAGGTTTGATGTATCAGTAGATACAAGTTTTTAACAAAATTCATTTTAGCGCAAGCGATACAAATGGCCAAAGAAATAAAAGTTCGATCTCTCGCATGCACACGCTGCGGGTCTACTCTTCTTGAGTCTACGGCGTCTAGGGAGTGCGAGAGTATCTCTGTCTGGCTCTGCCCAGACGCGTTCTGCACGCGTAAAAATCGTCGTGGTGTCAGCAGTCGTGTGCGTCGCGTCGTGCCTGATAGCAGGGGTGAGATGACCATCGACGGGGGTCAGGAGGAGCTGGCGATTTAAAAGTAAACCCCCACCGAAGTGGGGGCAACAAATAACATGAATAGCATAAGAAGAAAAATCGGGAGTGTCAATAGTCCAAAGCGATTTATTGCTCTCACAGAAGAAATTATGAGCCTAGATATCTCTCTAGCGGCGCAGCGAGTACTCGCATACATAGTTCGTCAGGAGGCGCGTGGCAGGTCGCAGTACTGCTGGATCAAGAGCGTGGCGGACGACACTTTCTTGAGCTATCGGACCGCTCGCAGGGCTGTCGACCAGCTCAAAAATCGAGGCTTCGTCGACGTGGTCAAGGATGGCCGGAAGTCAATTTTGAGGACCTCAGAATCGATCGAAATTGTTTCCCCGAGTGAGTGTCGAGTGGCTCGCGATTGCGGACAGGATGGTAGCAGTACTGCGGACAAAAGTGCATCTTTACTGCGGACAGAGTGGCCCCGTGAGTGCGGCCAGAGTGGCCTACTACCTAGAAGTTACCTAGAGGTTACCCAGAGTAAACCAAGAAGCGCGCGGGTGCGCGATGATGTTTTTTGTGATCGAAAAAACCGGCTCTCACCATCACGACCCATCGATGGAAAATCATCGTTGTCGCAGGTGTCGGTCCGGGAGCCGTCTGAGATCATCTCAGCTGAGGTTGGGTCGGTGACCGCTTACGAGCTGGCGAAGATGCTCAGCAGCTTTGCAAAAGCTCGTGGCATCGATCTGCCGGATGCTCCCACCAACCCGACCGACGAAAAAAGATTTCTCTATGCGGCTCGTGAGATCTGCAGAGTTTGCTCTGAGCGTCGATGGTCTGGAAAAGCGATTTGGGAGGTGGCCGAGGCGTACGTCGATGGATCGAAGGCCGACTGGCTTGTTGAGCCGGGCTGCATCACGAAGCTGGCGAACAATTTTGAGCGGCTCGCTCTACATCTCGGAGGTGCTGGATGATTCCGATGGATGCAGAGCTCGAGCTCGTGGCAGCAGCGGTTTTTTCTGAGCCAGACGACGTCCTGAGATGCGAGCTGTCGAGCCGATGGATCACAACGCCTGAGCTCTCCAGAGCGCTCGATGTGGTGCTCGAGTACGCTCGGACGGCTGACGGCCCGATGGGCATGTCGACGCTCAGAACCAAACTTCACGTCGTCGACTCGGAGCTGCTCGATAGCAAGCCGATACGCGAGCTGTCGGTGATGTCTCAGGCTGATGAGCTCTCGAAGGTCGCAGAGGATGCTCGTGAGCTCTTCCATCGACGGGAGCTAGAAGAGTTCGCTCAGCGAATTTCACGGCTCGCAAAAACCAAGGGTGCTCACGCAGCTCAGGAAAAAATCATCGAGCAAGCGAGCCGCGATTTGAGTGGCGGTGAGTCCACAGAGGTCAGCTCTACGATCGATATGATCGACGGTGCTTACAAGCGAGCCATCGAGCGAGAGGTCAGGCCACCCGTGAATCTGGGCGCACTACGCAAGACTCTCGGCGTGCAATTCTCGGGCTCGCTGACTGTGATCGGAGGAGACACCAACGCAGGAAAATCGCAGCTCATGGCCTACATGGCAGAGCGCTTCACATCCAGTGGACGTCGCGCCGGAGTCATCTCTCTCGAGGACGGCATGGACACCATGGGATCACGCGCGGCGATGATGTTCGGCTTCCCATCGATCATCGGAGAGGGCAAGCAAGAGCTCGAAAAGCAGCGAGCGGTTTTGATCCCAAAGCTACGCGAAAAGTTGCAGTCCGAGTCGATGTATACACACCTGCCAAACCCGACCCTCGAGCACGCTACTCGCGCGATGCGCAGGCTTGTCTACGACGAAAAATGTGAAATTCTTTTTGTTGATTATCTGCAGGCGATGGTCGGAGATATCGAGGGCACGATGCGTGGCGTTCGCAATGATCAGCTCAACCGCGAGCGGATCCGTGTCATGAAAACCGCAGCGTACAATCTCAGCGTACCACTCATCATGGGCAGCCAGCTTTCTCGATGGAAAAACGGCTCGACCAGGAAGCCGTCGAAAAACCATCTTCGCGACGGTGGTATCGAGCACGCCGCCGAAAACATCTTGGTTCTTTGGAGACCGGAGACCGATGCGGAGTCGACCTACGGCGTCGTAGACAAGCTCAAAAACGGATGTCCCGGAGACATGGTGAGACTAGTTCGAGGCAAAAGCGGGATGGTGCTCGATGTAACTTTTGATGCGCCTCCAGAAAAAAGCGAGGTGGCAGCATGGAGCTGAATGAGCGTATAGAGCGCGCGATGACCCGCGCAATCGAGGGCGAAGATTTTAAAAATTATAAAATCTCAGCATGCGCAAGAGAGCTTGGTTTGCTCAGCAAAGCGGTGTCTGAATCGGAAGCTCGCGCTTTTGTGAAGAGCCGCTTTCCAGATGTAAAACCGCGGCGCTTCGAGATGAACTTTGAGAGAGGCTGGCGCTTTGGCTGCGAGAATCGTTTTGAGGACATCGACGTCGACGGTCAATCAATCTCCCCACCTCCCGTCGTGCAGGTACAGAGAGAGCCTGAGACGCTTCCTGAGTACCGCTCCAAAAAAGTGTGCGCATCGATGTGGAGAAAACTCTCTGAGCCTCGTGAAAGTGTTAGGTATCTCATCGAGAAGAGAGGCTGGTTTTTCGATAGCGCTGACTCTGTTTTTCGCAGATGTTTAGCTAAAGAAATTTCAGAGGGTAGCGAGAGCGAAACTTTTCGATTCTGGCACTCACGTGGGAACCGCATGGTGGTCCCGCTTCGTGACTACGATGGTTTTGTGCGCAGCTTCAAGGGTCGCTTCATAGGCAGCGGTGAGCCAGAGATGAAATCGCGGCTTCCAAAAGGCCCGGTCGCTGGGCTCATCCTAGACAACCGCGTGGAGTCAAAAAATGTGATCGTCGTCGAGGGCGAGATGGATTTTTTGCTGTGGGCGAGTGTCGAAAAGCCGGCGCGCGTAATCGGTGTTTTTTCAGGGAGTATCAGGAAGGGTTTTGACGGCGTCATTCCAAAAGGATCTACGATCTACATCCGCACTGACAACGACAAAGCTGGCAACCGCTACGCTCGCAAAATCTTGGGTGCGATCAAAGACAGGGATGACTTGGTCATCGCAAAGCGTGAGCCGACCCGCTTCGAAGACGATGAGGGTTTCTATGTCGATAGGATAAAAAAATTGAGAGGTAGTGAGATGAAAGAAGAAAATTATTTGCCGAGAGTGGGTGTGATTTGACGTACGAAGTTCCTAAAAAAATTATCGAGGACGGTCTACTTGGCTCTACCCAGAAATTGGTTTTTTCTATCATACGAGAGCTACAGCTCAATGGTCAAGATTGGTGCGACTCGGAGCAGGTATGCGACGTACTTCAGATGCATAGGAAGGGGATTTCTTACCACATCAGAAAGCTCGATTCGCTTGGCTACGTCGAGTCTAACGGTGGCGACACTCGCAACAAATTGTGGCGAGTCAGAGGGGAGCACCTGTGAAGAGGATGCCGCATCCAATCTCTTTTTCCATCGACGGGAAGCCTGTTGGTTTCAAGCGTATGGGTGGAGGAAAGCGACGCTTCAAGCCAGCCACCGTACGAAAATATCAGGAGCTTGTTAGCGACGTGACGGCTCTTCATATCAAGCGGCCGATACGCGGTCACGTAAAAATCGAGATGGATTTTTTCTATCCCGATCGCAGAGTTCGCGACCTCGACAACGCGGTGAAATCAATTTTTGACGCGATGAATGGGATTGCTTTCATCGATGACTCACAGGTCACGAGGCTTGTGGCGACAAAGAGTCTTGACAGAAACCGACCTCGAGTTGAGGTGGCGATTTCGCTCGATGATGAGGGCACATGTTTTGCGCGGCTCACAAAAAGCGCGCGGGTTTTTTTCGAAAAAGGAGGGAAAAAGATTGATTATTTATGGGGAAAAAATGTCGACTTGGCTTAAGGATTGCCGCGTCGAATCGGGGCTCACTCAGCGTGAGCTCAGTGAGCTACTCGGTGTGAGCAGGGGCCTCATCGCTCGATGGGAGAGCGGTGCGATAGAAATCGACCTACACGCGCTCGACGAGCTGGCGATGGTGCTCGACGGTTTTGATGACTGGGTGGACGCGTGATAGAAGAGCTTACACCAGTCGTCGGTTTTGCGGCTCATCTCACCGACGAGGAAAAGCGTGCGGCGGATGAGCGGATCGAAAATTGGATTCGTGACGTCCGCAAGCAACAAGAAATTCAACCAGTGTATGTGCGCGCCGAGTATCACGACGCGATGGATGCGCTAAGAGAGCTTTCTCTTTTCCACCTCGATGGTGCGCAGCTTTCAAGCATCCACGATGATGACAAGATGCGTAGGCACGCAAGCGAAGGTGGTTTTCAGCCTCGTAGAATCGGCGCAAGTGGCGCAGGCGTCGTGGCTGATAGGATAGCTGTGACAGGAAAAATTCTGAGGGAGTCCGTCGAGAGTGTAGAGCGATACGGCATGACTGTGCGGCAGCTAAGAGCAGCTGTTTTTTGCCGGTTTCTATACAAGAAAAAAATCTCAGCCCTTGCCGATAGGCTAGGTGTCACACCTAGACAGATGGGCCGCGCGACGCGTGAGGCCTTCACAAGGTTTGAGGACCAGCTTCACGATAGAGGATTTATGGGAGTATACGAAAGCGAAAATTTTGAGTTTGATTTAGTAGGCTGGGGAGCGATATCTCGCTACCTAGATAAAAGCGAGAGGTGGTGTCACGATAAGCGCAAAAAAGGCATGCCGGTTTACGGGTCGAAAAGCGCAGGTATCTATGCATCAAAAAATGAGCTCGCTGCATGGCTGCAAGAGTACATCCGAAAAAGTAGTTGATTACTCTACCAGGTGTGCAAAGGTCGGCGTGTGAGCAACCTCGTCGATTTAAATTCCATACCACTCCTCGTCGCTAAAAAGGGCCGGGATTTGAGGATAGACATAGAGCCAAAAAAAGACCTCATCGTCTACATCAAAGGGCATAAGCACCACCTACCCATCCACAACCCAGCAGAAATCGTGATGTATATCTTCCGAGCTTTTCCTGATGTACACAAATATTATTTCAAGAGCCATGTGAAGAGGCTGAGGGGTGCAATCGGGTCTCACATAGATGTACTTTTTGAAGAGCTAGACAACCTTGAGATCGAGGAAGACGACTGGAAATAATCTTTTTTTTGAGATTTGCAGATCTTTGCAGGTTTTTGCGGTTGCATGACGTAGAGAAGTGGGTAATGTTTTTATTGTCGGCGGGGATCAAATCTTTTTTTGGTTTTGTATTCACACCCCCGTCGGCATTTGCTTTTCTGCTGAGCAGGGTGATTTGAGCTAGCAGAGTCAATCGGCTCTATCGCCAACCAAATTTTCACTCAGCACCTGCCGCATTCTTTGGTCAGGTGTCAGTGGGTGCTACCTGCCGCACTTGGTTTGTGGCTTGTTGTTTTGTCTGCAAAAAGAAAACCGTACCGCTCCAAAAAATATTTGGATTTTGTGCGCCAGTTTGATTGCTGCGTCTGTCATAGACCCGGCCCCTCTGACCCTCATCACTGGGGGCGAGACAAGGGGGTGGGCATGAAATGCAGCGACACTTTTACGGTTCCTCTCTGCAGACTGTGTCACACCAAGTGGCACGATAATCGGCGCTTCGACGGATTCACGACTGAAGAAAGCGAGCGCCACCAGCTCGAGGTGCAGAGAGCACTGATGAGCGCATGGATATCAAAATGCGATTCCTAGAGGACACACCCGACACTCCAGAAAGGCGCGCTAGTCGGAGGGAGCACGAGGAGACTGTGACTGAATTTGTCGCGCGACTGAGGGCTGTGCTTGATGTGATCGAAGAGCACCCGCACGATTTTGTGAGCGCCGCTTTTTTGGTGTCAGATGACGAGATGTTTTCGTCGATCGATATGTACGGAGAGACTACACGTGAGCTAGCATATGCGTACGCCACGACCGAGGGTGAAGCTTGAGTAGCGAAGCGAAGATGGTTGTGAGCGACCTAGTACCATGGGATAAAAACCCACGGAAAAACGACCTCGCCGCGTCAAAGCTCGCGAAGCATATCGATGACTCAGGTTGGGGAGCGCCCATCCTGGTGCAAGCTGGGACCAACCGAATCATCGCTGGTCACACGCGTAAAAAAGCGGCTGAAATTCTAGGCCTTGAAGAGGTGCCAGTCCGTATCTTAGACGTCGATGACCGCACTGCTACCAAGCTCGCACTCGCAGACAACAAGCTCGGCGAAGTCGCTGATTGGAACAACGGAATTTTATCGCAGGTACTCTCCGATTTTAGTCTCGATGATGTCGACCTTTTAGGATGGGATGACTTTGAGCTGGGAAAACTTGCTGACATCGTAGACGATTTTGGTCCACTTGAGACCTCACCGATAGACCAGGACGATGTGCCTGAGCTACCTGAAGAGGCCACTACGAGACCTGGTGATGTATGGAGACTCGGGAGGCACACACTCACGTGTGGTGATAGCATGCAGTGGTCTCCACCTGCCACCGGAGACATGCTTCTCACTGACCCGCCATACGGAGTATCCTATGTCGGCGGCAACTCGGACCCTAGAAGAAGTGACTACAAATCTGGTGGCAAAGTTCACAACGGTTCGACGACCGAGGTGGCCGTCTCCATACTCAAAAAATCTTTCGACCACATCAGACCTGGTGCAATCATTTTTGTCACGGGACCCGCGGGTCCGCCAGCAAGAGATTTTATCGATTGCCTTTGTGACCTAGGCGCCATGAGACAGATGATGGTCTGGGTGAAAAACAATTCTGTTTTTGGTAGGTCTGACTATCACTACAGACACGAAATGATTTTCTTCGGGTGGAAACCGGGCGCTGCTCATAGGAAGCAGAAAAATCGCAGGCTTGATACAGTCTGGGAGTACAATAGGCCAAGCAGAAGCGCAGAGCACCCAACGATGAAGCCTGTTGATTTTTGGTGTGATGCTATCAAGAGAAACTCAGACCGAGGTGATGTGATCGTCGACCCGTTTTGCGGCAGCGGTACCACAGTCGTAGCAGCAGAGATGGAAGGGCGAGTCGCACACTGCTGCGAGCTCAGCCCAGAGTACTGCGACTTCATCGTAGATAGGTGGCAGACGCTCACTGGAGAGCAAGCGGTGCTGGAAGAATAAATGTTATTTCGCGCGCAGAATTTAGCGAGATACTGCGCCTATAGTGTAAAAATAATGGGACGGAAAACGAAGTGCAGGCCTGACGTATGGCGGCCTTTTGTGAGGGCTGTTCAGATGGACCCACGCAACGAAGCGACGGCTAGAAACCTGGTCGGTATTACCGCTTCGACCGTGAGAAATTGGGCTGAGCGCGGGAAAGAGGGTGAGGAGCCGTACGCAGAATTTTGGGAGGAGTATCGCGCCGCGAAATCGAAAATGCGCATGCGCTTGCTCACCCGACTCAATGAAGCATCCGAGTCTGGCGACACAAATTCAACACGCTGGCTACTCGAAAAATATTTCCCAAAAGATTTCGGCTCACGCGTGACTCTCGCGATTGAGGCCACGACGGTAGATAAAGTTATTGGTGCTATTTTAGATGCGGCAGGAGACCAACGAGAAGAAATCGCTGGCATCATTGATGCGGCAATCTCTCAGCTCGAAGAGAACTTTAGCGAGTAGTAAGGTAAAAAAAATCGACGGAAAGCCTGTTGAATTCGCAGAGCAGGTTCTTGGAATCAAACTTTACGACTATCAAAAAGAGCTTCTTATTTCGATATCAGAATCGGACCGCTCATCAATCTTATCCGGCCACAAGGTCGGTAAAACAACCCTCCTATGCATCTACGCTCTCTACGAATATGCGGTCAAAGAATCGCGTGTCGTGCTTGTCGCACCTACCTATCGTCAGGTGCACAGAGTCATGTGGAGAGGCATAGCGCAGCTTCACAACCGCACCATTGGCGGGCGTCTTTTTGACACGCCTTATGCCGGACTGCAGTCAGGTGGCGAAGCGCAAATTATTGGAGTAGCAGCAAAAAACGACGAAGCATTTTCTGGTATCTCCGGAAAAAGATTGGTCTTCCTAGTCGACGAAGCGAGCGGTGTCGATGAAAATATTTTCGAGGCGATACGAGGAAACTCCGCTGGTGGAGCAACCGTCGTCATGACGGGAAATCCCACAAGGCGTAGCGGAACTTTTTTCGAGAGTCACACATCAAAAACCGATGCATGGACGACCCATCATGTGTCATCGGAGTGGGTCGCTCGTGAGGTAAAACCGGGGCACGGTCTTGCATCTCTACCATGGGTCGAAGAGTGCAAAAAAGAGTGGGGCGAAGACTCGCCAAAATATTCTGTCCGTGTTCTTGGTCACTACCCTACGCAAGGTGATGCGAGCATCGTCTCCTACTCATCGATACGTGACGCTATCGAAAGGGCGAAGATGCATGTCTTGCCCATCGTGCCGACAGAGAGGCTCACAGTGGGCGTGGACGTCGCTCGCTTTGGTGATGATGAAACGGTTTTCTGCGCGCGACGCGGCGACTACGTATACCCAATCAAAACTCTTCGCGGCCTCGATGGGCATGAGGTTGCGGGTGAGCTGATGCGCTTTTGTGAGAGCCTGATGGTGCAGGATGAGAGACGTATGCTCGGTGACCCCGTCATCAATATCGACTCCATCGGCGTCGGTGCCTCAGTGGTCGATGTGATGCAAAGAGCACGCGGCTACGAAGTGGCTGCTGTCAACGTGGGTGAGAGCGCGCAAGACAAAGAATCATTTTCAAACCTGCGCACGCAGCTTTTGCATGGCGTCGCAGATTTTCTCCGGGCAGGAGGCATGCTCCCAGAGGACGACAAGTTGGTGAGCGAGCTTTCCGCGACGGAGTATCTGTTTGACTCGCGTGGACGCATGAAAGCTGAGTCGAAAGACGACGTAAAGAGGAGGCTTCAGCGCAGTCCCGATAGGGCTGACGCGCTCGCTTTGTGTATCTACACTGGCGCCAAGACGCAGCACAAGCCGCTGCACATCGCCGCATTATGAGTGACTTTATAGACAGGCTCTTGAGTACCCGGGCTGGATACGCGGAGGAACAGAAGCTGCACAAATTCTATCTCGACACCTACGCTGGAACAGGCGGGTACGCGGGTCGAGTGCCATCAAGCACATCATCTTTTTGGGGAAGCGGCGCTGCGCTCTATGATAGTGATGATACGTATCTGACAAAATTTCGTCGTGAGGATGGTCAAAAATTTTCTGCACGCATCGAGCTGGCTGTCTACCCGACTCACGCTGCGACGGGTATCGATATACCGCTATCGTACCTGAGAAGAAAACCTTTTCAGCGTCGAGTAAATGGAGCGATTGGTGACTGGCTAAATTTTGATTTTGGTGGCGCGACGTGGGATGAAATTTTGTTCGGCACCATCGACCTGAGAGCATCTGTGCTTGGATGGTGCCCGGTGCTTTTTGACATACCACCTGTCGATGGGGACCAGTCTATGGCGCAAGCTTTTGAGAGCGGCGCGATACCGACGCCCATCCCGCTTTTCCCGTCCAATATTTTGGACTACGAAGTCGATCGATTCGGTCGTCTCGTGTGGTGCAACACGAGCGTGGATTTTACACGTGACCGAACGCCGTTTTCACGAGGTCTCTCTGGAAAGCGCATCACGGTGTGGACAGCCAGTGAGGCTCAGTGGTGGGAGGTCGTCAGTGATGGAAACAAAAAATCCATCGTCGGAGAGGGCGAAGGTCTGCATGGTTTTTCGCGCGTACCGATTGAGATTTTTGCGCCAAGACCAAGACCCGGAAGCAACATCGAGGGGCTGAGTTTGATTGCTCACACAGCGCAGACTGCGCATGCGATGTACAATCGTATTAGTGAGCTGACAGAGATTCTTAGAAGCTGCAGTTTTCCAATTTTGCAGATGCCTCTTGCGCCAGGTCAGAAGCCCGCGACAGTTGAGCTATCGACAAGCAACGCGATGCCTGTCTCCGAAAATGCGAGTCGAGATTACAAATGGATTGCTCCGGATAGCGCCATCATATCGACCTACCAAAGCGAAATCGAAGCGCTGCGAAAAGAAATTTATCGTCAGTCACGTATCGAGTGGACTGAGCAAAAAGGCGCGACGACAAAATCGGGTGTTGCGCACGCCTACGAGTTTGAAACCGCAAATCGAGCTATCGCTGATTTTGCAAAGTCACTCTCTAAATTTGACTTGCGATGTCTGCAGCTTGTCGGCGAAACTTTTCCAAATGTTGAGGTAGAAAATTTACATGTAGCCGCGTCAGATAAATTCGCGGTGCAGGAGATGGTGCGCACTCTAGAAGAGGCGATGATGGCTCTTGATGTGGGCCTCGGTAAGACCGCGACGGTGGAAATCAAGCGTAATGTTGCGCGTCAAATTCTTCCACATGTCGAGGCGGATACAATGGGCATCATCGATGCAGAGATTGAAGACGCGGCCGAGGGAGTCGGCCTGCAGGCACAAGAGCTTGCGAGATTTTTAGATGACGAAAGCGGAGCGCAGGAAGCTGGCGAAGATTGAGCGCAAGCTGCGGAGACGCCTCGGCAAGCTCTACGAAAAGCTAGGCGATGATGTTCTTGAGCGTGCGCTTAGGGACGTCGGTGACCTGAGGACGGCTGCAGGGAAGAAAAGTTTTGAGCGATTTGCTGCAAGGGAGCTACAGAAAACGACAGCTGAAGCGCTCCGCGTCACGACGCTATCAGTCACCGACGCTGCAGTGGTTGGTGCAGAAGGTCTTCGCCGCGCTGCCATCAAAGAGGTTGGCAGAGCCATCGCTGAAATCGATGTTGATGACCTCGTGTCTAAATCGACCAAGAGCGTCACATCAGGAAGGTCGGCGTATCAAGCCGCCGCATCCGATTCATCCAGGGCTCGCGCATCTGCTCTCAGGACTAAAATCGCAGAAGGTGCGCTGCGGGCGCAGAAAGAATTTTCTTTCATCGTGGAAGAAGCGATGAGCTCTGCTGCGGGAATCCGCGACGTAAGAAAAGTGGCGCACCAGATGCTGGAGTCAGGGAAAACAAGATCGCCGACCGTTCCTCAGTACATCGATGAGGTGCTAAAGAGTCTCGAGGGCTCCGGCAAAGGTGAGTACAAAAAAGCAGCGAGAAAGCTGCGCGCTATCGCAAGAAAGCAGGGCGTAAGGGCGGGTGAGGCGATTGAATCGGGGCTTACGATTCGTCCTGCTACAAAAAAGCTAGCGGCGCACGTCGAGCAGATAAGCACGATGGAAAAAGCTGTCCGCAAAGACGCGATGCGTACGGCAGTAAAAGATTATCTTGAGCGAAAAGCTCAGTACAACTCAATACGTACAGCACGTACCGAGATGATGTCAGCTGCCAACGATGCTTACATCCGAGGCGCGCAAGACAAGCCGTACGTGGCGGCTCTGAGGTGGACGCGCGGCTCTTCAAGCACGCAGACGTGCGACTGCGATACGCTAGCTAGCCAGGACCTTTTTGGACTCGGCCGAGGTGTGTATCCTAAGGGCGCGTATCCGTCGATTCCTCATCCCCAGTGTATCTGTAGTCCAGTAGCTGTCATCGACAAAAATTACGCTCGCCGACTTTCGGGTGAGCTTCCGCCTCTGAAAAAAGGTAGGCCAAAAAAACCGACGACCTATTTTCGCAAGCTCAAAAAATCAGAGCGTGTGAGACAGATGGGCAAAGGTAGGGCTAAGCTTTTTGAGTCGCATCCAAATGCCGTTGTTAGAGACGATGGCACGATGCGCACTCTGAAAGAGGCAACAAAAATCGCAAAGCGGCGATAACTCTTTTGACCGCAGAAACGACGATTTACGCGGCGCATGTCACAGCTACTCTTTAGAGTATGCGGACAGGCGAAGCGGGAGACTGGTATGAATCAGGAACAAAATAATAACGAAAACAAAAACGAAAATGAAAAACCAACCGAGCAGGAAGAGCGCATGTTTACGCAAGATGATGTGAACCGCATGCTGGCTAGTCACAAGCGTACTCTTCAGAAAGAAAAGGAAGAGCTGGCTACGGCTGTGACCCTGCTTGAGGACAAGCTGGAGTCGGTCCAGTCGCAGCCTCAAAAGAGTGAGGATGGCGAATCGATCGACCAGCTGAAAAGAAAGATTGAGATGCTCTCTGCACAAAACAAAGAGCTGTCATCGACACTAGAGAAGGCGCAAGATTACGCGAAGCAAAGCGAAAGTAAAATGCAAACGTACATCATGCGCGACAAGATTTCTACCGCGCTGAGCAAAGCAGGCGTGGACTCAAAACTGGCACCGTACGCAATCAAGGATTTGCTTGAGTCGAGTGAGTACGAGGCAAGTGAAAATGGAGGCGAGCGCGTTATCACTCGCGTAGGCGGCATGCTCTACGAAGACACAGACGGCTCTGCGCTGGAAGATGCAGCGAAGAAATTCCTTGAGTCCAACCCGCATTTTGTGAGCGGGCCAAAAGGGGGGACGGGACACCCTCAGCCTAACGGCACACAAAACCCGGTCGACCATGAATCAGCAAGTGCCGACGAACTTTTCGACGCGCACTTCAAGCAATAGAAAGAAGAAAATAATTTATGTCAAATAATTTTTTCGACGCCATTAAGAAGCGTCAAATCCCCCTTGCTTCGGCCATCGCCAAGCAAATCGTATCAACCGAACAGCTCCTAGCAGCACTCCCGGTGCTTCGCACTTTTGCGGGTGGAGCCACTTCCTACAAGCGTGAAAAATCGCTCATAGAATCGAGCTTCCGAAATCCTGCGGACAATGTTCCAGGCGGAGCTTCGACCATCGAGCAAGTCACAATTCCTGTGCGTCACCTGACTGTCGATGTCTACTCAGACAACGATACCGGTAACCTGCAAGAGTCTCGTCGTTTTCAAAGCCAGAAGGCCGCGAAATCGCTCGGCCGAAAAATCGCAGACTCCTTCATCAACGGAAGTTTTGCATCGGGCGCTACGGTGACTCCAGCTATCGCTGGTGTGACTGTCGCTGACCTTGGACCTGGAAATGATAGCCAACTTTTTGGACCCGGTTCTTTGCGATACGTACAGGCTGACGGCACCCTCGCTTTCCGAGGTACTGGCGACGCCCGCTTTGGTGAAGCAGTCGATGTGTCGTCAGATGGCACCTACGTTTTGCGTAGCGACAACCCAAGCAAATGGCTTAGCGTCACGGTCGTATCGGCATCGCTTCCTGGTGCAGATGCAGAGAGCGCTGTCTACGTAGACACGCCGACGGATGAGGTCGATGGTCTCAAGAAGCTTTGCTCTCCATCACAGGTCCGTCTCTCCGATGGAACCGACGGGGACGCGCTGAGTTTTGAAATCATCGATGAGCTTTTGGCTGCATGTAAAATCCGAGACAATCGAGTGCTTCTCATGTCGCCCGCAGCTCTGAATGCACTTCGCAGCATCGAGCGTACCGCTCTTGGCGGCACTCACCTTAGCAACATGCAGCTTGGCGATTTCAACAACATCGTCTCTTACCAAGGAATTCCTATCCTTGAGACCGACTATATCTTCGCTGATGAGTCGAAGGGAGCAAACGACAATCTTTCGTCTGTCTACTGCGTGTCTCTCGGCCAAGAAGGGTTTGGTATGGCAGTGCAAGAGCAAGGCAGCATGCCTGCTGATATCGGTGGTAGCATGATGAATCTTGGTGGGCTTTTCCATCATGAGGTTGGCTTCACTGCAGAGGACAGCAACCGATACTGCGACCGCTACGGCTGGCGCGGTAATGCGATTCTCATGAGCGACCTTGCGTGCGCAAGAGCTTCTGAAATCATCATCTAAACAAAACAAAAGGGGGCTCCGGCCCCCACAAATTTTTGGTCTGCGCACCTCACGCGCGAAAGAAGAAAAATGAATTTAAAAGATTTGCATATGCTCGGTTTGATTCTTCCGGGTCGGTATAATGTTGTTTTTGAAAACCGAAAACTACAGCTCCCGCCGCTTGTAAAAGATGGCGTGGGTGAAAATCTTTTTGGTAGACAGGTGCAGTCGATGGTGGCTCCGGGAAATGCTGTTGAGTCCATCGAGCCGGCTGACGAGAAGGCGCGCTTCTACTGGAAGTATGAGCGGGAATCTATCTACAAAAAACCGAGCACTAAAAAGAAGTCGGCACCCAAAAAGAAACCGAGTACCGAGAGGGAAAAAGATTCTTCTGCAGAAATCGTTTTGGAGTGCAAACCGAAGGAAGATGGCGAGGATGTTCTTGAGTGCAAGCCGAAGAAGAAGAGGCGGAAAAGGAAGAGCAAAAAAGATTGATTGCTCTTGACCTTGATGCGCACGAGTTTATCCGGGAGCTACAGAAGATTGATGGCGGTGTGAGCCAGGCTGTGAAAGATGCCGTGCGGCAGTTTGCAGACGAGGTCCACACGCACGCAAAAACCAATCACGGTTTTAAAAATCGCACGGGCATGCTTGAGTCATCCATCGGTATCTCGATGGAAAGTGAAAGCGAAAGCGCCGTGCACGCGGCGATGGAGTATGCGTCGTATGTCGAGTACCAACCAAACGCAAGCGGCAGAGGAGAGGGTGAGGTGTCGAGCCTGCTTGATGGCCGGTGGCGATACTCCTACTTGCGCCCAGCCATCGAAGCTGTCGGTGGAGCGAAGCGGCTATCACAACTTGTTGAGCAGTATCTAAACGCTTATGTCGAGTCATAATATCGCGCTACCATTTGAGCGACTGAAACTATTTTTCGGAGAGGAAGAGCTTGCTCATATCATGCCTCCGACGGACGACCTTGATGCTGCTACCGAGCCGTATCGAGAGCTCGCCTTCAGGGATGTGAAAGCTCATCTTGAGAGTCGCTCGCCTGCTATTTTGGTCGATGACTTGCGCGACCTCTCGCAGCTTGAGACAGCTGTTTACTGGCGGGTCGCAGAGATGCTGTACCTCAACGCGATGAGTGCGCAGGGTGACAAATACGACAGGCGGTACGTCGATGCCACAAAGCGGTACGCGCAAGCTCTTGATGCTCTGCGCTTAGACACTTCCGACGGTGAAAAAACTTCAGGCTCTTTCGGAGTGAACATTGAGCGCCGATGACACCAAGGATGTCCTCGTCGACGGCATAAGATTTTTCCTGCGGGATGAGGTCAACCACGCGCTTCGCCATGAAGTCGATTCGACGATACCCGTTGATTTCAAACCGGTTGCCAGGACGATGGGTTTTCCTATCCAGACGCATCAGCTCACGCAGGGAGACACGCCTCTTATCAGCGTGTGCAGAGTGCGCAGCAGCGTAGAGCTACATGGCAAGAAATCGCACCGCCGCACAGTGCTGAAGATTTGCTACTGGTGCGATACGACACCGATGCGTAAGCTGGACGACAGGTGGCCCATCTTGCACAGAGTGTGGGAGGCAGCGGTCGACCGGATGCTGGGAAGCGAGTCACTTGCCGAAGAGATTGGGCTGGTGTCGTGGGAGGAAAACAGTTTTTATGTCGACTACAAATTCGCTCGCACCTCTGACTCGATATATCCCTATTTTGAATCCAATATCGAGCTAGTGCATCTCCCCCTCACACCTGGCGCACAGGTTGAAGATGGGTATCCGCTTCTTCGTATCGATGCATGCATCACAAGTGGTGAGCACCAAGTCGACACACATAATCACATCTTAAACATCATCCCAGATGATGAAATTATTCTAGACGATATCGATGACTAAATTTCGAGGACACGCTGTTCCGCAGAGGGACTACACATATGAAATCGACGGACAGACGGGGACTATCACGACCGATGATTTTGGCAACTGGAATTTTGATACGGATGTTGATGTTGCCCCTGGCGTCCATCGACTCACGCTGACTGATGTCGACAATCCAGCTCGCACGATTTCTCTTACCGTCACAGTAAACAATGACACGCGAGAAATTATTGTTATCCGAGACAGTGGGTACTGGGGTTCTTTTGATGGGGAGACCGACCTACCAAACGCACCGGGAAACATTTTGGACGGTGACAGGTACGAAGATTTGTTTCCTGGCCACACTGCGTACGATGAGAGTAGCTCTAGAATTTTTGTGTGCACAAACCGAGGCACCTCTGGTGGCGGTGATGCCACTTGGTCTGTCGTAAGCAGCGCCGGTGGTGGCGGGGTATCTGACCACGGTCTTCTCACTGGACTGAGTGACGACGACCACCCACAGTATCTACTCGTCGATGGGAGCAGGCCAGCTGACCTTCTTGAGGTCGCTGGTAGAATCACAGCAGGTGACCTGACGGTAGAACATTTCAGTGGTCATCAAATCAGGACATTTCACGATGCTGCGAATGCTCTGACTCAAATTTTTGGCTTCGAGACACCTGCTCAAGGTCGCTACAATATTTCTGCTGGCTACTCCAGCTCAGAGGGCGGCAAAGCTGAGATTCTGATACGCATCGACGACCAAGATTCTGGTGCCGACCACAAGATTCAGATACGACGAGATGGCGGTATCGTCATCTCATCGACTGCTGTCACGGAGATGGGTGGTGACATCAAGCTCGCCGATTACACAGACGTACGTGATGACGGTCCTACAACCAAAGCGCTATATGTCGACTCATCCGGTCAGCTTCAGTATGGTGATGTGACAGGCGTACCTCTTGGCGGCACATGGTACTACGATGCTGGCGGCACGTACACGCACTACATAAATTTCAACGAGGACGAGAAGTTTTTCTACCTCGGTGAATTTGATCTGGTGAGCGGGATGAACTCAAGTGTTTTCACTGGCTTCCGACAAAGTACCGGACTCTATGAGTCTGAAATTTCTGCCAGCGGAGCAGCTGGTGAGAATTTTGTTGTCGTCGATGAGAATCGTGTTTTGCTTCGCTCGGCTTCTAACCTGGTCGAAATCAACGCGGACAAAATTCGCATCACAAAACCGCAGACAGACTTCACACCGACAAGCCGCGCGCTGTGTCTCGATGCAAACAATGACCTCATCGAGCGTGACATCAGCATTGATGTCGACCATGGAGACCTTGTAGGCCTCGGCGATGATGACCACACGCAGTACCTACGCGTAGACGGTACGCGCGCAGCTGACTCTCTCACAGTCACCAATGCCGCGACACTGAACGGGGATGTGACTCTCGGCAATCCCACCATCGAGGTCACTGACGCGTCAACTGCGCTCTGCTTAGATGGGACAGGGAAAATCGTACAGAGAAATATCCCTGCCGGCGGTTCATCAGAGAAGCGACTTCAATATGGAGTGAGGTGGTGGCTCGATGTCGGCGAGTGGTGCTCCTACGACAGACACGATGGACCTCAGTCCCCTGACTGGAATGAAAATCTTGGCACCGGCGCTTTGCCGATTGACACACAGTACTACTACACAAGTCCGCATGTGCCGCCTGGCGCGACTCTCAAGCGCGTCGAAATACTCGGGCGCTTCACGGCGCTTTTCCCAGATTTTGATTTTATCTTTAGCACGACAGAGGTGGACTATGGGTCTGATATCTCGGTGCTGAATTCGACCGACTCACCGGAGGTCATCATCGCGAATCAGAATATTGTTGCAAGCGGAGTCAACTTTGACTCACGACACATGCATCTTTACACAGTCGACCTAGGTAACCACGTCACGAGTGAGCATGCCCGCCTCAGGATGTACGTGAGGGTAAATGGGACAACTGGCACGGAGTATTTTAACGGCACACTCACCGTCGTATACGAATAAAATTACCCGCCACTGGCGGCAGATAGCTATGGAAAAAATGAAAGTAAAAGTCGCGTCGGGACGAAAAGTTCGCGACGCAGGAGGGCGCCCACTATCTGCGGGCGAGGAGCATGAGCTTCTTGTCAGCAGCTATCTGCGGCGGCGAATCAAAGACGGCGATTTGATTGAGGTCACGTCGAAAAAAAAGAAGAAAGGTAAGGCTGAATCATAATGGCACTTCAAAACATCATACCGACATCGGTTAAAATTCCAGGCAGCTACGTCGAGATAATCTTCGGAGCGGGTCGCTCCAGCGCACTTGGTGGTGCGAAGGAAATCCTGCTCTTTGGAAACAAACTTTCCACCTCGACGGAGCCAGTCAATTCTCCTCGGCAAATCACGTCTGTCGATGAGGCCATCTCTGTGTACGGAGACGGGTCTGAGCTAGCACGCATGGTCGAGCACTGTATCGGCGAATATAGTTTTGCGACTGTCTCATGCATAGCCATCGAGG
This sequence comes from Cletocamptus dominicanus, assembly GCA_028565815.1. Lineage (NCBI taxonomy): Eukaryota > Metazoa > Arthropoda > Copepoda > Harpacticoida > Cletodidae > Cletocamptus > Cletocamptus dominicanus. The sequence continues at coordinate 4,252 of JAOXNT010131450.1, read as the reverse complement.
AGAGTGCTGGCACAGCTGCAAGCGGTACCATCACAGTCGACACTGTCGATGCAGGCGCTCTTGTTGCTCACGTCGCAGGTGAGCGATTTGCTGTCCCGGTCAGCGCGACTGACTCCGCGACAGATGTAGCGGCAGCGCTTGCTGACGAGATAAACGGCGATGGCACATCCACTGTGCGAAACCTCCCGGTCACAGCATCTGCTGCGGCTGGAGTGGTGACGCTCACATCAAAACAAAGTGGACCGCGAGGGAACTGGATTCACCTTGACGCAGAATCGTCTGACGGAATCACATTCACACTCTCAGGAAATCGTCTTACGGGCGGCGCAACTTCTGATGACCCGCAAGATGCGCTTGATGCTGTCGAGAGTCTGCAAGACAAATATTATTTTGTAGCGCCATACGACACGTCGACGGAACTTCTGAAATTCCGTGCGATGGTCAACTCACAAGCTGAGCCTTTGCAGGGGGTGCGCATGCGATTTCTTTGCGCGAGCATCGACACGCTTGGCACCACATCAGCGCTCGCTGACTCGCTTGAAGAGGCGCGTCGTGGTGAGCTTGCATGGATGAAAGATGCGGTGAGTGAGCCCGCTATGATTGCTGCTGCACTAGGTGGCGCGTACGCTGCGCTCTACGAAACCGACAGAGCAAGCAACGCGGATTATCTCACGCTTCGCACCGTCAGGCCGTCCAGAGATGTGACAAGTACACCGACGAAGCTCGAGATAAATTCTGCGCTTCTTGATGGTGTGACGCCTCTTACGACGGTGGCAGGTCAAGCGCAGGTTGTGAGAGCGACGACTCTTGACCCACAGACAGAGCCGCATGTAGTTGAGGTATGCGACGCGCTCGCTGACCAGCTTCAGCTCACGTACCAGCGGTTCGATGGCTTCAAGCTAGGTGAAGATGTGGACGGCGAAGTTCCTGACCCAGGAATCGCTACGCCGCTCACAATCAAAGATGCGACAGCAGAAGCAGTCTCTTTTTTCGGTGACCAAAATCTTCTCACTCACATCCAAGAGACCATCGATGGCATCATCTCAGAGGCTGATGAAAACACACTTGGCCGCGTAAAAGTTTTGGTGCCCGCAAATGTAATCGACCTTCTCCATCAGGTCACAGCTGAGATTAGGCAGGTAGGATAAAATGGCAAGCTACGAACAGTATGAACAGGTCCCGCAGATACAAGTAAACGGCAGAACGATTGGTGAAGCGACGTCGATATCTTTCGACTCGACGAAAAACAAAAGCACCATTGTCACGACAAAAGGAATCGGGTTTTCCGTCGGTCACGAGCAGGTTAGCGGTACGCTAGATAGCGCAGTGCCGCGCGCTGGATTCGAGCAGGATTTTTATGAGTTGATGCAAGAGGATGAACAATTTACCATCTTGCAGCTCATCGGAGGAAAGCGCATTCAGTACAAGGTTGTCATCGATTCCATTTCATCGAGTCAGGCACCTGAGTCTCCGACAAGCTTCACGGTTTCCTTTTCTGGCGTACGTATCTGATGGCGAGATTTTCTGACGAAGATGTGCGCAGAGCAATCCGCGCCCCATTTGAATTTCGGGAAGTCGATTTTCCCGGGCTCGATGGCGTGCGAGTTGCTGTGCGGTGTCTCTCAGAAAGAGAGATTGAGCGATGTAGAATTGGCGCGGTCAGTGATGTAGCCAAGCTCGCGAAGAGTCGAAACATGTCTCCGTCAGAGCTCGGTGACACAGACCCGATGCTGCAAGAGAGGCTCGTGCACAAGCACATCATAGCCTCTGCTTTTTTTGATGCAGACACCGTCGCCACGGAAAATCCTATCCCTTTTTTCTCATCTCCTAGAGAGGTGGATGAACTTTCTTCGACTCAGTCGATGGACCTTTTGTCTATCTACAATCAACACCATGAGCTCTCGAACCCACAGGTTGGGATGACAGATGAGGAGGTGCGCGAGTTTGTAGACTCCATAAAAAAAGAGGGAGAGACGCCGGTTGTCTTGAGAAATTTAGAGCGCGACACGCTGCTGAGCTTGTGCACTTCTTTGGTAGCAGCTCTTGCCGAGAGGTGAGTGACCTGCAGGTGATTTACTTTAGCGAACTTATACATGTCGACGATTAAAGCAACCTTCGTTGTTGAGGGACACGAGTCTCTCAAGAGAGCGCTAGCGGGTATAAGGGCGGAGAGTAAGCGAACATCTCGCGCGTCAAAAAAAGCACATGAGCAGGTTGCGGGGTCGGCACAAAAAGCTGCTCGTGAGGAGATGAGTGCAGCCAAAAAAACGTCGCGCTTCATCTCTCGACTTCGCAGGAGAGAGGTGGCCGAAACGCGCAGGGCAGAGCGGACGAAGACCAAAATGATGCACGCGAGTTCGAAGTCGAACAAGTCAATCATGGGTATGTCAATTGGAGCGATTGGCGCGGCCGGCGCAGCTCTTACAGGCGTTGCCACTGCTATCTCGACCATCGACAAGCGGCTTGGTAGCGTCAAGAACACGCTCTCTAGCATCACTGGTCTTGACCAAGACGCAGACGCCGGTTCTATCAGAGTCGGCGCGCGTCTGGAGGAAGCGACCATCGGTATAGCGTCAAAGCAACTTGATGAAAATGCGAGCGCTACTGAAATCAAGCAGCAAGCTGAGGTGATAAAAAAAGCGATGGTGAGCGGCGCAAAAGAATTTGGTGTCGACCCGGAGCAGCTTATCACCGCTCTTCAGACAGCGCAGAATGAGTACAGTGATGAGGGGGGCGTGAATTACCTTCTTCAAAACCTCGGCAAAATGCAGTCTCTCGCACTTGGTACTGAGTCAGATATCGAGACGGTCGCGCGCGCGGTTTTTAACTCAATCCGTTTTGATAAAATTTCTGCGAGCGAGGCGCCGATGGCTCTTGCTATCTCGCGCATGCAGGATGAAAAAGGAACGATTCCTTTTGAGGAAATACAAAAAAACACGAAGGGTTCGCACGCTGCATTTTCTGCTTTCACGACTGCATCTGACATGAGCGGTCTTGATAAAGCGTCGGAGTTTGGTGCAATTATACAGACAATCGGTTCTGCTACTAAGAGCTCAAATGTGGCCGATTCTCAGACGCGCGCACTTATGAATGCATTCATTAAACAGGGTCGCACAGGCAGCGTCACATCCATCATCGATGAGCTAACGTCACAGTACAAGCGGGGTGATGCTATCGACACGCAGGGTCTCGCTGCTGAGCTCGGCGGCAACACCGAGGCCGCCAATGCCGTGATGAATATCATGCAAAAGAGGTCGCTTTATGACAAGCTAAATAACCGCAGCGGAGCCGGTGCGCAGCTCAGAAAAATCGACGCATTGGCAGAGGCGATGAGTACCTCCGCGATTGGTCAGGAGAGGACGAGGGCGGCGAGGATGAAAGCGTCAGACGTTGGCGAGTACGCCAACACGCAAGCAGGTATCGACCGCGTACAAGACGTCGATCAAATCCTGCGAGGCAGCCCGCTTGGTAGGGCGATTGGTCCACTCATCCCAGACTTCATCAAGGATTCTGGAGGTGCGATACGCGGACAAGTCACTGGAAAACAGGACTTGCGTAACAACCGCATCATGCCTGTAAAACTCGCGTCAGATGACATCGAGGCCATCGGCCGCTCGGCTGCCAAAGCGACGCAAAATACGACTCGCTCCACTCAAGCTGGAGGACCCGCGAAGAGATGACCATCCTGACAGACATCACACTGAGCTCCGAGGAAGAAAGTCACAGCTTGTATGTGACAAGTAGAAGTTTTTCTTTCGCCAACGCGATCACTGGATTCAAGTATCCACACACCGAGGGGCAGGACCCAGTGTGGACTGGCTCAGAGCCGGTTACGATTTCTTTGGAGTGCGTCTTCTTTTCGAAAACATACGAAGGTCTTGAACCCAATTATCCGGATGGCTACTCGGCCTTCATCAAGATGGTGACTGACAAATCCCATCGCGGCCGCTTTCAGTACTACGACGGTATACTCAACATTTTGGGTGTCGTCGTTACAAGCATCGACGTCACAGAATCGGCGAGCGCTGTCGACCATGCGACTGTATCTCTGCAGCTCACGCAAGCCAATGATGAGCTTGCGCTTACCGACGATGTTTTTGAAGATGCGGTGGAGATTGAAGAAGCCGCCTTTTCTTTTGATGATGCTTTGATTGAAGCGGAGTCCGTCGTAAACGCCGCGGAAGAATCTCAGATTGTTCAGTCTGTGCGAGATATCAATCAGAGGGTGCGCCGATTTAGACATGGCGCAGAG
>JAOXNT010131228.1:0-11302 GCA_028565815.1 Cletocamptus dominicanus | reverse complement strand
GTAACTGGCAGAATATTCGAGTTGTCGATACGAATCAGACCAGTATTGATGAGCAGCGAGCTACGCACTGGATTGGCAATCAGTCGCTGGTTGATTTTCTCGATCCTAATGACCGTGATAAAACCATTGAAGGCTTTCCAGCGCCGCTGCGGGCAGTTGTTATTGCCAATAAAGCATAGAATATAGATTTTTGAAGTCTTAAATTAGATGTTCCATAATTCAGCTAACGCGTCTATCAGATTTTGTCGAATAGGGTAAACAACAAAATATTTATTCTGTTAGACGCAGACGCTGTCCAAGACGTAATACTGAATTTTGTGATAAATTATTGAGTGATAGGATATAGGCGACAGAAACGCCGTTAGATTGAGCGATTTCCCATAATGAATCACCAGATTTAACAACATGAAATTTACTGTTGTTGTTCTTACGGGCGACTGTAGTCGCGCTATTGCCAATCAGTGGAATCTTGAGTGTTTGGCCAACGCGAATAATGTTTGATTTTAAATTGTTGGCTTGTTTTATTGTGCCGACGCTAGTGCCATGACGGCTGGCGATAGTGCCTAAGACATCGCCTGGTCTAACCTGATAACGGTTCCAGCGCATATACTGTGCGACAGGTAAACCATCCAGTCCACGACGCAACTGTGTTTCATAACGCGACGGCACGGCGATATGATGTGGTCCGTCTGGCGGTGTAATACCGTGTTTATAGGCGACGTTAAATGTACGTAATTCGTCAGCCGATAACGGGATGAGGCTGGCTGCAACTTCAAGGTCAATCTGGCTACCGCTATCTACGATACTAAGCGTCGGTTGATTTGGAATATCCAGTAATTCAACATTATATGCTTCAGGTGATTTGACGATATTGCGCACTGCCAGTATTCGCGGCACATATTCAGTCGGTTCTTGTTTTAAATCTAATGCAGAATAGTGTAGTGGCTTGCCAAGACGCTTGTTTTTTCGAATCGCGCGCTGAATAGTGCCTTCACCGGCATTATATGCAGCCATGGCGAGTAACCAGTCACCGTCAAAAAACTCATGTAAATATTCAAGATAATCAAGGGCAGCACGGGTCGACTCAACTAAATCAGATCGTGCGTCAATATATTGGTTCTGTGCAAGACCATACTGTCTGGCGGTTGGCGCCATGAACTGCCAGATACCTTTTGCTTTTGACCTAGATATGGCTTCCGGGGTGTACTTACTTTCGATTGCGGGAAGTAGCGCAATTTCGGTTGGCATGCCGCGTTTTTCTACTTCTTGCAGAATATACGGTAGATACCAATAGCCACGTTGTGAAATTTGGTGGAAATAACGCTTTTGTTTGCTATACCACTTTTCAAAATGGGCTTGTAAGTGATTTTGTTCATGAATGTCGGGCAGGGCAAATCCCTGACGTAAACGCTCCCATGTGTTGGTCGCCGTTAATTTTGTCGGTATCTTTTTGTAAATTTCGACTGTTTTACTACGCCCTTGAGGTTGTTTTTGTTGCTGCGATGCGCTGTGTGGCGTAATTTTTACAACATCCATTTTTTTAGATGTTGCTTTTACGGGTTCGTTTGTTTGTTCGCCTGGTTTCTTACTAAGCGCTTCAAACTTTTTTTGGATTGCTTGCGACTTATATGGCGATTGCTTTGTTGATTGCACGCGAGGAGTATGACTGCTAGCGCGCTGTTTAACAGCGCCAGTGCTGCCAGGTTGTTTTAGGCCAAGGCTAGTAGGCACTAGTGCGGAGTCTGTATTAGTGTTACCGACTGAAAAGGACTGACAGCCAGACAAAAACACAGCTAAAGTAACATACAACATTGATTTTTTCATAAGGCGCGATATTACCGATTTAGGCCGCTAAGGTCAACTTAAAAATGCAGCTATGACATTGATTTTAAACGTATTTTAGGTCGATTTATTGACTGTTTTTCATAGGTTTTTCAGCTAAGTTTTTGTTTTTTCATATATTATATTCGTCGGGGTTGTTTGTTTGAAAATAAAATTTTTAATAAAATTTTGAATTATCCGTTATTAGAAAAGTGGATTTGTCCAGTTATCAAGACTAGGGCTACAATAATAGTCGTAAATAGATTAATATACAGCCTGAATATATTATGAATTTGACCAACAAGAGGTATTTATGAAAGCTCCAGTGAGAGTTGCGGTCACAGGTGCCGCAGGAAATATTAGTTATGCATTATTGTTCCGTATTGCTGCAGGCGATATGCTTGGCAAGGATCAACCGGTAATTCTGCATTTGTTAGAAATTCCGCCGGCGATGCAAGCGCTTGAAGGGGTGGTCATGGAGTTAAAAGATTGCGCTTTTCCTTTGGTACATGACATTGTCACTTCAGATGACCCAATGGTAGCTTTTAAAGATGTCGATTATGCGTTGTTGGTAGGTTCAAAGCCACGTGGGCCTGGTATGGAGCGTGCTGATTTGTTAAAAGACAATGGTAAAATTTTCTCTGTACAAGGTAAAGCTTTAAATGACGTTGCCTCACGTGATGTGAAAGTTTTAGTGGTGGGGAATCCGGCCAATACGAATGCATTAATCGCAGCGGCCAATGCGCCTGATTTAGATGCAAAACAATTTACTGCTATGACGCGCCTTGATCATAACCGTGCATTATCACAACTAGGTGAGAAGCTTGGCGTGCATCATAAAGAAATAAAATGTATGACTATCTGGGGAAATCATTCTGCTACACAATATCCGGACATATATCATGTTAAAGTGGATGGTGAAAAAATAAATGATCGTGTTGCGCATGAATGGTTGGTAGATGATTTTATACCGACAGTTCAGCAGCGTGGTGCAGCGATTATTAAAGCCCGTGGTGCTTCAAGTGCAGCATCAGCCGCCAATGCCGCAATTGATCATATGCATGATTGGGCGCTGGGTACGCAAGACGGAGACTGGGTCAGCATGGGGATTCCTTCTGATGGGAGTTACGGTATTGAACCAGGCATTATTTATTCCTATCCGGTAAAGTGTAAAAATGGTGAGTATGAAATTGTTCAGGATTTAGAAATTAATAAATTCAGTCGTGAGCGTATGCAAGTTACCGAGGATGAATTGCGTGAAGAGCGTGATGAAGTGAGTGAATTAATGTAATTAACCTGTTTACCGCCGCCTTAGGGCGGCGGATTCTTATAAAAATTATAAATATTTATTAATTAGTTGTGTAATGCGAATCAGCGTTATTATCCCTGCTTACAATCGAGCGCACACTTTACCACGCGCGCTAAATTCAGTATTAGAACAATCTTTTCCGCCAGCGCAGGTCATTGTAGTTGATGATGGTTCTAATGATGAAACGCCTGTGCTATTGGAGAAGTATGAAGGGCAAGTAGAGGTGATAAGGCAATCTAATTATGGGGTGAGTCATGCGCGTAATCGTGGTATTGAAAAGGCACGGCATGAATGGATCGCACTGCTTGATTCTGATGATAGCTGGCACCCTGATAAATTATTGTTTCAGTCACAATTACTTGCGCAAACCGAACAAATAATTTGTCATACTGATGAAGTTTGGATTCGTAATGGTGTGCGGGTCAATCCAATGAAAAAACATGCCAAGCCTGATGGCAACATTTTTTATGACTGTCTACCACTTTGTTGTGTGTCACCGTCGTCAATATTACTGCATCGTGACGTTTTTGATCAGGTTGGATTGTTTGATGAAACCCTGCCTGCTTGTGAGGATTATGATATGTGGCTTAGAATATTTAGTCGCTATCCAGTCAGCCTTCATGCTGAAAAACTAGTGAAAAAATTTGGTGGGCATGATGATCAGTTATCGCGTCGCTATCCGGCAATGGATCGTTTTAGAGTTATTGCGCTTGAAAAGTTATTAAAACAGACAGATTTACCTGACGCTTATAAAATTGCGGCCAGTGAAATGCTAACACAGAAATTACGTATTTTGAAAAACGGGGCTTTAAAACGGGGTTATACTGATAAGGCAAAATTATATGACCAGAAGCTTACGCTATTATCACAATGATTGTCGTCATTGTAGCGCATAAAGCTGAAGCACAAGGGATAATTCAGCACTATTCATTAAAGCAAAAAACGCCAAACTATTATGCTGGTGACAACCTTTCGGTGTTGGTTTGCGGGCAGGGGCGCGAAAATGTAGCGCAAACGATTAAACGCCATTCCAATATGTTTGATGCGTTTGATAAAGTGCTGAATTTCGGTATAGCCGGTCATGCGCACTTATCAATAGGGGAGCTGATTTGGGTCAATGAATTGTATCTGGATGGTCAGTATATTAAGTTGCCTGAGTGTGAAACCTGCTGCAGGCAATTAGGATTGCAAACCGCTGCGCTGCGAACAGTAGATAGGCCTGAAGATTTTCAATGTGATCTTATGCAGGATATGGAGTTTAGCGCTATATACCAGATGCTAAAGGAGCATCATCTTTCAGTAGATTGTATGGGGTTAAAATTAATTAGCGATAACAGGCAGCATCCTTTTAATACATTAACCAAAAAAAGGATGCAAAAATTGCTTGATGCAGCATGGCCACAAGTGATTCAGATAATGGACTGTTTGAGGGAATAGTCTGTTACAATGACGGGTAAATGAAACCAAAGAGAATATATGCAAGCAACACAAGAAAAGGACACCAATGAAAATACAGTTGTATTTCGTAAGGACAATAAAGGTATTGACGTACCATCGCGTTGGTCGATACTAAAATTATTATTGGCAACAAATGGTTATATGCGCCTTGAACAAATGGCGCAAGAATTTGATTTGCAAGAAAAACCGCAGCTGCATGGATTGGAGCGTCGTGTGACCAAGTTACATGATATGGGGCTGATAAAGGCTAGTAAGAAAAAAGGATATACACTGAATCATAAAGTTCGACTGGTGGTTGGTCGCGTACAAGGTACGTCCAAGGGGTATGGGTTTTTAGTGCCTGAGGGCGAACGCTCTAAAAAGGGGCAGGATGTTTATTTACATGCATCGCAAATGCGCCGGACGCTGGATGGAGATTATGTGTTAATTGCGATTTATCAGGATAAGCGCCAGAAAAAACACGCTAAAGAAGAAGGACGTATACTTGAGTTAATTAGTGATGAGGCGCGACAGTTTGTCGGCGAGATTGTAAAGCGTGGTGATCGCTATTATTTACAGACACAAAATGCAGCCGTGCCTCCTATTTTAATAGATGATGATAAATCACAACCTGCCTTTGCGGTTGAAGATGTCGTGGTAACGAAATTGCATACGCATCCTATTTCAGGACAGGCGCCAGTGGCTTTGGTGACACAAAATCTTGGTCATAGTGCTAGTGCGGATATGCCGGTTCAGCGTGCTTTATTTGAGCATGAAATACCACATGAATGGTCCGATAATGTACTTGCTCAGCTTAGTAAAGAGCAGGCGCATATTAGTCAAAATGCCGTTCAAATGGATGCGTCTCGACGTGATTTGCGGGACTTACCATTAGTGACAATAGACGGTGCGGATGCGCGTGATTTTGATGATGCAGTCTATTGCGAAGATATGGGTAAGAATTGGCGACTAGTGGTGGCGATTGCTGATGTGAGTCATTATGTGAAAGTAGATACTGCGCTTGATAAAGAGGCTATTAAGCGCGGCAATTCAGTCTATTTCCCGAATTATGTCGTGCCGATGTTGCCTAAAGAACTTAGTAACGGGATTTGTTCATTAAATCCAAACGAAGACAGATATTGCATGGTATGTGATATTGTAATTAGTAAACAGGGCGATAAGCAATCATATGAATTTTATCCTGCTATTATGCGTTCACAGGCAAGACTGACATATGAAGAAGTCGAACAAATTTTGGTTGAGGATGATGCAAATCTAAAGCAAGCCTGGTCGCATGTAATGGCTAACCTTAACCAATTATATGCTTTATATCAAAAACTATCGCAAAAGCGTCAGACACGTGGTTCAATTAATTTCTCTTTTCCGGAACCTTTGATTGAGTATGATAGCGATAAGCGCATATCGGCTATAAAAATTAAACAACGTAAACATTCTCATCAGTTGATTGAGGAATGTATGTTGATGGCAAATGTTTGTGCAGCAGAGTTTTTAAATGAAGCGTTTGAACAAAACACTATATATCGAAACCATCCACTGCCAGATACCGATTCGCTAGAAAAAGTACGCACACAGTTAGCGCCATTTGGGCTGACTTTAAAAGGTGGCGATACGCCCCATGCAAAAGACTATGCGGCAGTGATCAATCATATTGAAGATAAACCGCACCTTAATCAATTTGTGCAAATGCTGTTATTGCGTAGTTTTAGTCAGGCGGAATATAGCTGCGAAACGCAGGGGCATTTTGCGTTATCTTATCCATTATATACCCATTTTACGTCACCTATTCGTCGCTATACTGATTTGATTGTCCATCGTCAAATTAAGGCTGTTTTATCTGAGCAAAAACAAACACAAGTGACGCCTCAAGGATATTCCTTGGCAGCGGCTGCGCAGCAATGTAGTTTTACCGAGCGGCGTGCGGACGATGCTACACGAGATGTGATTAACTGGCTAAAAGCTGAATTCATGCAGGATAAGCTCATGCAGGAATTTGATGCGGTGATTACTGGCGTGACCGATTTTGGTGTGTTTGTGCAGCTGGATGATTTGTTTGTTGACGGGCTTGTGCATATTAGCACGCTTGGAGATGATTATTATGATTTTGACGATGCGCATTATCAGCTAGTTGGTCAACGTGGCGGGGGCAAGTTTCGCCTGGGTGATGCGATGCGTGTTCAGTTAGTTGGTGTGGATATGGAAACTAGTAATATTGATTTTGCATACGTAGCTGATGAAGTATAAGAAAGACAGACAAAAGCATAAAAAGGTAGATGTTGTTTATGGCTTTCATGCCATTATGCCGATAGTGCGGCATCAGCCTGAGCAGATTCAACAACTGTATGTCGTGCATTCGCGTGATGATAAGCGTATGCGCGACATGCTGCAATTGGCAAAAAAGGCCAATGTGTCAATAAATTTATGCGAAAAAAATGAATTGCAAAAGATTGTGGGCGAGGTGCCGCATCAGGGCGTTGCCGCAACATTGCATGCGCTGCAACTTCCCGGTGAGCAGGATTTTTATCATTTGATAGCGCAAAAACCTTCAGCATTTATTTTAATTTTGGATCAATTGCAGGATCCGCATAATCTCGGTGCATGTTTGCGCACCGCGCAATGCGCTGGCGTTGATGCAGTGGTATTGCCAAAGCATGGTGCGTGTCCAATAAATGCAACAGTTCGTAAAGTAGCGGCTGGTGCAGTAGAGCGATTGAAGATATTTGAAGTGACTAATTTACGTCGAGCATTAGATAAAATGCGTGAAGCGCAAATATGGTTGACAGCAACCAGTGATAAAGCGACGCAGGACTATTATGATGTTGATTATACGGGTGGGGTAGGCATTATTATGGGCTCAGAAGGTGACGGCGTGCGCAATTTAACAGCGCAGCAATGCGATTATCTGGTGCGCATTCCAATGGCCGGTGATGTGTCTAGTCTGAATGTGTCAGTTGCCACTGGCGTCATGTTGTTTGAAGCCAGACGGCAACGAGGTAGTTAATCAGTGTGAGATTGGTTATTAATATATCTATAGGCAGCAGATAAATGATCACTGACTTCTTCAGCCAACAGACTTTCTGGGCTGATAGTTTGTATAGCAATATCTGCCGCTAAGCCATGTAAATAAACGCCAAGTATTGCGCTATTAAGCGTACTGTATCCTTGCGCCATTAAGGCAGTAATTATTCCGCTTAGTGTGTCGCCACTACCGCCTTTGGCTAGACCTGCATTGCCGGTTAAGTTGACGTAAATATGTCCGTTTTGATCTGCGATGCAAGTGTAGCGACCTTTTAAAACGACTACGCATTGGCGTCGTATAGCAAAATCACGTAGTTTTTTGAGTTGATCATAATCGTCTTTGCTATGGCTGGTTAGGCGACTGAATTCTTTGGGGTGAGGCGTTAGCACACAATCAGCATAAAGCTGGTCCATTAATTTTGGTTGTTGTGCCATCATGTTAAGCCCATCAGCATCAATCAGTAATTTTTTATTAGCTGTTCTGGCGTAGCTTAGCAGTTCACTAAACGCCTTTATGCTGTCGGCATGCGTTCCAAGGCCAGGGCCAATTGCGATGCTGTTATATGCGGATATGTCTGGCACGTTGCTTATATGCTTTGGGTTGTCGTCTGTTATTAGCATGGCACCTGGGACATTAGTTTGTAGTGGAGTAAAAGCGCACTCGGGGGCATAACAAGTCGTCAGTCCACTACCTGCGCGTAAGCAGGCGCGCGCAGATAAAATCAATGCGCCGAGTTTACCGTGGCTGCCAGCAATAATCAGGCTGTGTCCATGCGTGCCTTTATGCGAAAACATATTTCTTGGTTTGTAGCGTGTTTTTATTAACGCTTGAGTAATAATATGGTCTGGGCTTTGGCTTTGACTGATGGCTTGTGTATCAAGACCAATATTCAGCAGGTGCCAGCTGCCAATAAATGCCTGGTTTTGTGTGATGAATAATGCCCATTTTGGTATTTGAAAGGTTAAAGTTATATCAGCGTGTATTATGCTATCGTCAAGCGACTGCGCTTTGTCACAAAACAAACCCGAAGGTAGATCAATGGCAATGATTTGATTTGATTTTTTGTTAATTTCTTCAACAAGTGCTGCATATTGTCCGTCAAGCGGGCGGTTAAGGCCGCTGCCGAATAACGCATCTATTACAATATCGTTAGGATGGATGTCTACAAGGGCTTGTGGGTGCTGGACTTTATGAATGGGCAGCCCAAGATTGTGTAAAAGCTGTTGGTTATACAAGTTATCGTCGGAAAACTGTTCGCTAAAAGCACATAAATAAATATTAACAGCATAACCATGTTGCCATAATAGTCGTGCAAGGGCGAGGCCATCTCCGCCATTGTTACCACTGCCACAGATAATGCTAAAGCGGCTATGATAGTTGTAGCGATTGATAATAAAGTGCAATAGTTGAGTGGCTGCATTTTCCATAAGTTGGTAAGAGGCAATGCCACGTTTAGCGATAGTCAGCTGGTCAATCTCACGAATTTGTTTGGCGCTAAGAATTTTCATGGTCGTTTGTTTGGTTATATTAATATTGATATTAATAGTTTACAGCGCAATGGTTTTCGAGTCTAATAAATCTGGCGGGAGTTAAGGTTAAGGCGTTTCTGATTTAATCGTGTCTGTATCATAATAGATTAAATTAGAGGTTTATTAAATAATATTGTGAGTTTAAGGAGGTTATCGTGGAGGCGGTTTATAAGATTATATATTGGCCCATACCTTTTCGAGTAAACTTTATTCTGTCTTTATTAGAATATAAGGCGGTACCCTATGAATTAAGTACGGTCAGCGAAGTTTGGCAATACAAAGACACGCTCTGTCAAAACCAGCCAGTGGCAGGAATGGCGCCGCCAGTATTAATTGATACGGACAGTGGGCAGGCGTTAAATCAGATGCCAGCAATTGTGTGGTATGTGGCGAAAAAACATGATTTATTGCCGCGTAATGATGTGCAGCAGGCATTGTTGCTCAAAATACTATTGGACTGTAATGATGTGCTTAGTGATTTAACCAATGCAAATGGCAGTATCATGTGGCAATATGCAAACTGGCGTGATTTTCGTGCCATAAGGCTAGTGCGTTGGCTTAACATTTTTGAGCAATTGTTTAAACATCCAAATGGTGTAACGCAATATAGGTCTGCTAATGTGATTGGCGCGGCTGATTTGGTGGTATTTTCTCTGTTTGGTACGATGATGAGGTGTTTGCCGCCGTTTAAACATGATGTCGAGCAACATGCGCCGACTGTATATGCCTTATGTCAGCGTATTGCCAGTGTGCCGCAGATGCAAGACTGGGTCGCGCGTCAGCAGCATGCGCTGGGTGATGTTTATTGCGGCGGGCAGATAGAAGCATCAATCCGTGATATGCTAAAACAAGATAAAATTCAGCCATAAAGACCATGGAAACGACATTGGAAATGCCCGTTGAGGCAGATAATTTTGAGCGGCTATTAAAAGATAAGATTAATGCCCTAGGCTTACCCGCAGGCTATCAACAGCAATTACGTGATTGGTATGTGCCTTTATCTATGGAGCTGATCGAAAGACTGCATAAAAAAGCCTTTAGCAGGCCGCTGGTGATCGGGCTGCAAGGTTCGCAGGGCAGCGGTAAAACAACATTGGCCCAGTTTATCAAGCTCGTCATTGAAAATACCAGTAACTTTAAAGTTGGAATTGTGTCACTAGATGATTTTTATTTGTCTAAAGCTGATCGGATAAAAATGGCGGCCCAGGTGCATCCTTTATTTCGTACGCGAGGTGTGCCCGGCACCCATGATATTGTTGCGCTTAACGGTGTGTTTGACGCTTTTTTGATGCGTCAGGCTTATCTAAAAATGCCGCAGTTTGTTAAATACAAGGATGATGCGGATACTGCAGTATTAGTCAGCGGGGATGTTGACTTGTTATTATTTGAGGGCTGGTGTGTCGGCTTGCCGCCGCAAGCATCTACTGACCTTGCGACCCCCATTAATGATTTAGAACAATTAGATGATGCGATGTGCAAATGGCGTTACTATGTGAATCAGCGTTTGGCTAGTGATTACGCCGCGTTATTTGCACGCGTTGATGAGTATATTTTCCTTAAGGCGCCTAATTTCGATTGTGTCTATGAATGGCGGCATTTGCAGGAAGATATGATGCTTAAAAATTTATATAAGCTTGACGATGATGAAGCAAGGCAAGCCGTGACCATGTCGCCTATGCAATTGCGACGTTTTATGGCGCTTTATGAGCGCCTGACGCTTCATGCAATTAGAGTTATGCCAGCGCGAGCAAAGTGGTCAATAGAGCTCAATGAGCAGCATCAGGTCAAAGCAATAAAAAAATAGACCTAAATTCATATATTTGTCATATTTAAGCGCTTATAAATGCTGTTTCAGTAGGCGCGTTATGCTAAAATCCGTGATTTGATTAAGCAGTGTCACAAATAGTGTTTTTGTAGGCTTTAGATCAGTTGTTTGCGGTAATTTTTGTTGCGGCTTCTATGTGAATACAACCGCTGTGTTGACTGCTTCGATGCTGGCGTGTTTCGCGCCAATTTTTGCATGACGGATAATGATTAAAGAGTTTTATCGATGAGCGAAACGCCTTTTGCTAAAGAAACCATAGTAACGAACCTCGAAAAAGAAATGCGTCAATCCTATCTGGATTACGCAATGAGCGTCATTGTCGGCCGAGCTTTGCCGGATGTGCG
>JAOXNT010131117.1:0-11312 GCA_028565815.1 Cletocamptus dominicanus | reverse complement strand
TTCAGCGACTTGCGTCGCCGAAAATGGCGGGGCGTCCTGCCCCGCACGGGAAGCGCCAATCAATCGGCGCTTCCCGAGAACGGCGCAGCATCTGCCCGCTGATGTGCAGCCAGTGCTTGGGCGGCTGTCTGGCGTGTTAATAGGCGTAGCCGAAGGCAGCGACGTCCCTAGCGAACCAATCCCCAACGACGGCACGCGCAGCAGCATCGTAATAAGCCCGGTAGGGCGCCCGCTGCGTACTGTTGTGGTGACCCAGAACAAAGCGTCGGCCAATGCGCTGCTGCACGCGCTCCATATCCTCCCTCAGTCGCTCGAACCGTCCAATGAAGTCGACCAACACCGCGCCCTCAGAGTCAGTTATCCAGTCCAGCTGCGGCATGAACATCATGGGCTTATCGTAATACCGCGGATCCTGGTCTCGGTAACACGCCCGCACCCAGTCGCCAAAGCCAAGGTGGCGGTCGCCCAGATCCGTCTGATTTGTCGCGACTCGGAAACAATAGTGGGACACGACTCTATCCCAGGGGTTGCGCACGACGCTGAAGGTGAACGCTCGTCGCCAAGCCTCCCATCCGACTTCATCGATCTTTTGCCGGGCGGTCTTGTGCTCCATGGGCAAGCCGAGGGCGACTTCGATACTGCTGCCGCCAGTCTTATTGATATGAATGAAGTACAACATCGTCCAGGATAAATACTAAGGAGACATCGATATATTAGGTATCCTGCCCCGCACGGGAAGCGCCAATAAATCGGCGCTTCCCTAAAAACTGCAACTTTCCAATGTCCGGCGTCGACAATGCCGAGCCGCGCGTACGGCCAGCAGCCGGGCTAGGCGGGGCGCGGGCCATGTGCAGCGGCGCGTAGTCAGTGCGGGAGGGTGTCGTTCGCTGGTCAGCGGGATCGCAGCATGCCGCGCGACCAAACCGCTCGCAGGGTTTCGTCAGCATCGATGTCCGTCGGGTCGAGGGTCAGCACCGCGGATGCGGTTGTCCACCCCTGTACCGATACGAAAAAGAACTGCAGCCGCACCGGCCATTTCAGTTGGTAGGGCGTCTTGCCCTGGCGCGGTATTGCAGCCAGGTCGAACACCGGGACACGTGCGTAGAACCACCGGCCGTCGCGCTGCGGCGACAAATCCCACTGCAGCACGCCGTGCGCTGCATCATAGTGCAGCGATACGCCCAGCGGCTTATCCAGCAGCGTGGGGCAGGCGCTCAAGTCGGGGTCGTAGCGCTGTACTTTGCGCCCCGCGAAGCGGAAGTACGCGTGTCCGGGTGCGCGAGTACACAGGCACGGGGTGTAGCACAATGCCGGGCCTTTCGCGCCGTCGCCCGTACGCTGCCGAAGCCACGCGGCGTTAACATAGTACCAGGGCTTGTTCATCGGCTCGACCAGGGTCGCCCGAGGCTCGGCAGTCATCATGAAGTCCCATTCCGCACGGGCCCGATCTGCATCCGCTGGCCTTTGCCAAGCGCTGGCTGCGACCGCGGTGGACCAGGTCAGCCCGGCGAACATCGCCACAGGGAGCAGAGCGACAGCGGCCTGGCCGTCTGGCGGCCGCAACACGGCCGCAAAGCGCTGAAGACCCAAGGCTGCCACGACGTACACCCAAATCGTCGGGAGCAATAAACTCCGGCTCGCAACGTCGGGAAGCAACGGGATCAGTGGCACACAGGCCGCAAGCAGGCTGACCAGTGCGAGCCCCAGGGTCCGCAGTTCGCGGCGCTTCGCGAGCAAGAACAATGCGAGCAGGCAGAGCAGTGAGACCGGCAACAGCCTGAGCCAGTGATCAAGGCCCAGCCGGGCGCTGAGCACTAGCGCCGCATCCGCCGCCCCCTCCGCGGTCACGCCGAGCAAGTCGCCGTAGCCGGCCACGAGGTTAGCGGAACCCAGCATGTGCAAACGCCAGATCGCGTACAAGACAGCGGCAAGCCCAAGGGGAACGAGCGGCAACCAATGCCGCAGGGGTCGGAACCGTGCCATCAGCAGCGGAAACATCACGATAGCCGGCGCATAAACCTCTTTCGACAGCGCGGCAATCAGATACAAGATACTGGCGGCCCATGCCCAGTGAAGGCGCCCAGTTGACTGGCCGCGTCCAAAGGCGATCAACGCGAGCAGCAGCGCGACGAGCCCCTCAATATAGTGACGTGTCATCAGCGACTGCGCCAACTCCGTAACGGATGGCGACAGCATGATCAGAACCACAACAAGAAAGGCGAGCACCGGCCTCAGGAAACGCGCCAGCAGCCAGTAGCCAAGACCGGCAGCTGCGGCGAGCGCCGCCAACTGATGCAGGTAGAAGAAGCCGGGCTCGATGCCAAAGGCGCTGAGATCCAGCCAAAACGACACGAGCAGCATCGGCGTAAAGTTGGCTGGTGAATAGGCCCGCCATACCGCCGGGTCATAAAGATTCGCCAACACCGGGTACTCCAGCACCTGGCGCAGGATAGACGGGTCGTCGTGAAGCCACCAGGAATGGATCACCTGCCAGTAGAGCAACACCGGCACCGACGCCGCTGCGAGGGCGGCGAGCACCGACGGCCTGCACGTCGCGCGCGCTGCGTCTCTGCGCACAGCACCCGAGCGCAGTTCTGCAACGGCCAGCCAGATCGCCGCCAGAACCGCCAGCGGCCCAAACCAGGGCGACGCCAAAGGCAGTGCTGGCGCGCTCAGCATACGCAATCCGAATCGTCAGCAAACCGATAGCGAAACCGCCCGATCAGGCCGGCGTCGAGCCGGCCGATCTCCTCGGCGAGGCGCCGGTCATAATACTGTTGGTAGCACACCCTGGGGCTGCTGTTCACGGGAGGCTCAGCAGCGACGGCCTGCACGAGCTCGTCCGGAACCTCGAGCTCAAGGCCGGCCAGATAGGCGAGCAGATCCGTTCTGAGCGTTTCGAAACGCAGCACGGTGCAGGGCGCCCCAACGGGGAACACCTGGGCAAAGTAGTAGCTCATGGGGCCAACCCCCGACGAGCGAAACGGCTCAGTGTCAAAGGCGCGGCGAAGCGTCGCGGCAAAACTCAGCGACTGCGAGTGCGAGATCTCCCGAAACAGCGGATCATCTGCAACGTGAGTGAAATAATGATACGCGGACACATACCAATCCCAGGGGTTGCGGACAAAACCAAAACAGGGCAATTGCCGATGCGTCTGCGGAATATCATCCACGGAAGGGTGTCCATCCAGATCGACGCAGTGCCAGTCCGCGGGCGCGTGACGCAGCAGCGTCTGCTTGACGAAGGTGCCCCCCGTCTTAAGCAGATGCACGAAAACGAAATGGTCGCACAACAACATGGTCGCAGGCTTAGGCCGGTCGCATCCCCGCTACGCCGTAGGCGCCGGGAAGAGTATCTCGCGGTAGTGCTCGAACATACGCGCCTGCGAGAAATACCGAGCCCGCAACACGCCCGCCTGACCCATGCGCTGGCGCAGGCCGCTGTCGCGCAGCAGCGCCGCCAGGCGCTCTGCAAGGCGGCCGGCGTCGCTCGGCGGCACCAAAAAACCGTCCACGCCGTCGCGGACGATCTCCGCCGGCCCCGACGGGCAATCCGAGGCAACCACGGGCCGCCCCAAGGCCATAGCCTCCACCAGCACGAGGCCAAAGCCCTCGTAGTGGCTACTCAGCACAACAACCTCGGCGGCTGCGATGAGTGGAAAGGGGTTCTGCACGTGGCCTGTGATCGTGACTTTGTCCGCCACGCCTAATGCCGCCGCCTCGGACTCGATCGCCGCGCGCTGTTCGCCATCGCCCGCGAGGATCAGGCGGGCACCGGTCTCTCGCGCGATGGCACTGAAGGCCCGAAGCAGGGTGCCGTGATCCTTCTGGCTGCTCAACCTGGCGGGCATGATCACCCAGGGCTCCTGCTTCGCAAGCGGCAGCGGCTGGCGAGCGAGCCTCTCGATGCGCGCCGTGTCCACACCATTGAAGATGACCCGTGCGCGCGCACGGGCGCGCGGGAACCATGCCACCAGGTCCTGATAGACCCCTGACGACGGGACCACCAGGCTGTCCAGCCGGCGGAACATCAGGAATGCGGCCAGGCGTTCGGCTTTGGAAGGCGCTCGCTGCAGACTGCGGAAAAAGGCGCCGACATGGCCATGAATACTCCCGACCCGGCGCACGCCCCGAAACACCAGAGGATGGGTGAGTGTCGCCAGCGCCAGAAAGATGGAGGCTGCGTGCATCACTGCCAGCACCGTACCGGGGCGCTCACGCGCGACTACCCGTGCCAGCACCTCGGCGTAGGCATAAGCGTTGCGCAGACCATAGTCATACGGCGCGCAGAGGCCGAAATCGTCGAAGCAGAAGACGCGCGCCGCCGGGCTAGCGAGCTCTGACGCGATCCCGCGCTGTGTCAGCACCGCGATATCCACGTCTCCGAGCCCCTCCACAAGCGCTTTCGACAGCCTCTCGGCACCGCCGATCACATTCGCGGGCAAGACCATCAGGAGCTGCCGTTTTGGTGAATCCATGCGCGATGGCCTCACGGGCGCTGTGGCGGCCGACTCGCTTTGCAACAGGGACAAACGTGGCCAACCATAGGTCGCACTGCAGATACAGGGGGAAGAGCCCGGTAGGATGGTTTGGTCCGGACAGCGGAAGCGACTTCGCGCCGACCAGAACGGCCGCGGTTTCGGTATATCATCAGCCGCCGTGGAGACTGACACCTCTCAGCAACGGTTCTCGCCCGAGTATAGCGCCGGGCCACTGGACTTCGGAACACACGGGGTGCTCGTCACGCGCGCCGGCGCACCCCGTCCGGACCCAGCCGCGCGACATTTGCTGGCGGAGTTGGCGCCAGACCTGCAATTGCAGCCTGTCTCCCGCGAGGCCTTTCTCGCCGGAGCGCCGGCACTGTCGCTGCAGGCACTGGTCGTCGGCGCCAGTGCGCTGGGCCGCTGCAGCTTGGACATGCTCGATGCCATTCAGCAGCGGCTGCGCCCGGGCGGTCTCTGCCTCGTGTTCGGTCGCATGACGGACGCCGAAGCATTGGGCCCGGAACATTCGGAGATCTCTGAGCAGTGCGATGCACCTGTCTGGCGCTACCTCCAGGCGCAGGCGCAGCGCTGCGGACTCGCTCTGCTGCGCGAGCAGCCGCCGGCAAGCGCAAGCCCGCGCATGGCACTGTTTCGCAAGACGGCTGCGCACCAGCGCTTGCGCATAGCGACCATGCATAGCGCCGACGCGCCGGCGCTGCAGGCGTTATTCGCCAACGTCTTCTCGCCGCAGCGCATGTCGGCCGAGCACTGGCAGTGGAAATATGGCAGCGGCCGCGGCGTCGGTGTCGGCGTCTGGTCGGGAGGTGAGCTGGTGGCTCACTACGGCGGCGTGTGGCGCACTGCGTGGCGGCAAGGCGAGCCCGTCCCGACCGTCCAGATCACCGACGTGATGGTGTCCCCCCGCGAGCGCGGCGTCCTCAGCCGCGACGGGGCCTTCGCGCGCGCGGCCGCCTCGTTCCCGGAATGCTTCACGGGGTACGGCGCCAAGGCCCTGCTCGGTTTCGGCTTTCCGAACGAGCGGCACTTCCGTGCAGCGGCCCTCAGGCGGCTGTACGCAGAGGTGGACCGCATGTGCGAAATCAGTTGGCCGCCGGCGGCGTCGGCCAGGCAAAGGCCGCTGTGGGGTGCCACCACCCGTCTGCAGATGTTGACCCCGCACCAGCTCGGGCGCAGTCCGCGGAAGCTGGAGCGGCTTTGGACGGCGATGCAGCGGAGTCTGCGCACAAGTCTCGTCGGTGTCCGGGATTGGCCCTACCTGCGCCATCGCTACCTGCGCAATCCGCTGCATCAGTACCGGTTCTTCCTGCTGCGGCAACGGTTGACCGGCCGCTGGCTGGCGGTAGCTGTGGTCACAGTAGACCACGGCGCGGTGCATCTGCGGGATCTGATCGGCGACCGACAGTGCTTTCCGTTACTGATCGAGCGTCTGCGCCAGACGCCGCTCTGTTCGCAGCGCCCCTTGCGTGCTTGGATCAGCGCGAGCCATGCGCAGCACCTCGAAACCGGCCCCGCCAACAGTCGCGATCTCGGCATTGTCGTCCCGCATAGCATTTGGACCGCGGGCCCCGGTGCCGACACCGTCAGCAACCGCTGGTGGCTGATGAGCGGTGACACGGACTTTCTATAGCACAACGGCTAGAGTGTAGGCGCCAGTGCGCGGCGGGTGCCGCCTCGCCCGCGTGGGCGCTAGGCCAGGAGCCGGTCAGTCAGGCGGGAGCGGCCAAAACAGCGCATTGGATCGGCGGCCAGCTCGCCGGCAGAGAGGGTCAGGAAGCCCTCGGCTGCACGCACCTGCTCGGGCAGCGTATAGGTGCGGTAAACGTTGAGCGCCTCCATATGGCGAACATAGTCCCGCAATGCCAACTGACTCGCGAAGCATTGCAGCGCGTCGCGCTTGCGCTCGACGTCTGCGCTGATATCAAGCAGCCGGTTCACCGGCGCCGGCCAGCCGACCTCGTAGAAAAACAGCTGCACGGCGTCGTCTAGCAGTGGGGCGAGCCGGCAGACCGCTTGCGCGAGCGCCGCATGATCGGGATGAACTTCATAGACACTCGGCGCGTAGATTGTGCGCACCTGACAATCGGCCACTGTCGTTCTCAGCCGCTCATCCAGCGACGGCCAACCCGCAAGCTCGCGGTCCCTCGCCCCCCAGCACTCCAATGCCTTGTAACCGAGCACCGCGGCGGCGGCGCGGCTCTCCTCGAGGCGCAGCGCCGCGTACGCGCTGCGGGCTGCGGCATCGGCATGCGGCACGGCCGCACAACCGTCGGTGGCAATGACCACCGACACCGGATCGCCTTGGCGCAGATGCTGCAAAATCGCACCGCCGCAACCGATGACCTCGTCATCGGGATGCGGTGCCAGCACCAGCACAGGGCCCCGCGGCAAGTCCCGCGAGGCCTCGTAGGGGACGAAGTCGGACTCCATCGCAACCGCGAGGGTTAGCCCTTGTTGGCATCCTGTTTCGTACCGGGTGCTTGTCCAACGCCGGCGTCGTCGTCGGCGCCTGCATCTGCAGACTGCTCGACGGCTTCCGCGTCGGCCGGCGCCGGCGCATCCACGGTCTCGACATGCCGCCAGGTATCGTCCACCCAAGTCCATCGATCAATCTTGGACTGCTTCTTCGGCAAAGCGAGATCAAGAACCGGTACACCGCGCACAAGCTCCACGCTCACTTCTGCATCCGTGCCGTTCACCAGCGGTGAACCAAGCTCGAAGCTCAGGATGGGCCACTCCGACCTGCGGCGACGGTAGTAGTGATAGGGGTCGTCGGCGCCGGTCGCCGCGGCTTGCTCCATGGACCATGTGGTCTGCCAGTCCGAGAGTTGGACGGCATCCCAGTAGCTCTGCATTGCCTCCTCGGGAGAGGCAGGCGCCGGGGCCTGCGAACAGCCGAGCAGCGCAAAGGCACCGGCGCACGCCAGCATGGCTGTGAGTGACGGGTAGAGTGAGCGTTTGCGGAAGGTCGGTTGCATGATCGGATGCGCCGTCAATTGTCTGTGTCGTTGGCTGCGGGTGCGGACGCTTCCTCAGGCCAGGCGCCCGCATACTCCGGCAGGAGAATCTCGACGCCGCGCGCGCTGGCCTGCGCGCTGAGGAACTCCGCGATCAGATCGCCCTCGCGCTCGGCGATCACCGAGCGCTCGACCTCGTCGCGGACCGCCTCGAACGGCGCAGGCACGCCGCTGCGTCGCTCCATCAGCTGGATGATGCTGTAGCCGGTGGTGAGCTCCACCGGCTCGCTGACGGCGCCAACCGCCATGCCGGCAGTGAGCTCGCCGAGCTGGGGCCGCTCGAGGGTGGACAGGAAGCCACGATCGCCGCCCGCCTGCTTGGAGGCCTCGTCAGGGGCGTGATCGGCTGCAAAGTCCTCAAACTCCGCACCGTCCTGCAACGCCCCGTACACATCTAAAGCCATGGCTTCGGACTCGTCAGGAAACCCGATCCGCGGCTTTGGAAAGAACAGCTCGCGAATGCGCACCATGGGCGGGATTCCGAACTGTGCTTTGTTGTCGTCGTAATACTGCCGCAATTCCTCCTCACTCACCGTTTTGGAGGGGGTGAGAAAGCGGGATTTATAGCGGGCCTGCAGGGCCTTCTCCGAGAGCTCCTGGGCGTCTGGCTCGTCGGCGAAGGCCTCCTGCGCTGCGCGGCTCAACAGCACCCGCTTGATCACCTCGTGCAGCACGGCATTGCGCGTCCACTGGGAGCCGAAAGAGCTGAACGCTTGTGGATTCGCACGCACCCAGTCGAGTAAATCCTCCAGCCGCACGGACTCATCGCCGACGCGTGCGACGACTGTTTCTGCCTCAGCGGGCGTCGGCTGCCAGGTGCCTGCGCCCTGTGCGGCGCCTGCGTCGCCCGGCTGCGGCTCGGACGCGGACGCCGGCGCCGTCGATGATGCAGCGCCCGTATGCTCTCGGCCCTGCGTATCCGAAGCGGCCGCCTGAACCGCAAACGTCGCCGCCTGCGCAGCCGACAACAGTGTCAACAGGGCAGCCGTCAGAAAAGTTTTCACTGGCGTTCTCCAAACATCGTTCGCATTGAGCTTCAGGACGCACGCGCCTGCGCCAGCATCTGGCGAGCGCGCGCCCTCTATCACAAACCGCAAGAGCGCCGGGCTTGCGCGATCTAGGGCAGACCCACACGCGCAGGGGTTGAACGTTCAGCGGTCCAGTTCGAGCCCGGGAATATCGGGCGTCGGCGGCGAGCTCCCCCGCGGAATACGGGGCACCTCGTCAGGACGAACGAGGCGCTGGAAGCGGTCAGCGTCTTCATAGTACTCCGCCAACCCGGCTGCATGGTCCCAAACCGGCCCGTAGAGGATCAAGAGTGGAATGTCGCGGTTGCCGGAATTGTCCAACACCAGGTCCGTGTGGCCGTCGCCGTTTAGGTCGGCGGCCTCCAGCACCAACTGGCCGACGCGCAGATCCTTATCGATCTGGCTCCAGGTCGGGCGCCCATCGAAGCCGTCCGGAAACCGCAGTAACACCAGCGCCTCTTGTCGGGCGACGACGAGCACCGGCGGCTCACCGGCGTCTTCAATCACCGCTACATCGTGGTTGAAATCCACCGGCATCGGCAGGTTGCGCACGCGGAACGATCCATCAGGATCCGGTGTGAGGATCTGTAGCGGCGCGTCATTTGTGCCGAACAGAAACAGCGTTTGCGCGGCGTCGGGATCATTACCGGCGGCGGCGACCAAGGCCGGCCGAAATTCACGTTCGGACATGAACAGATCCTCCATGAACGGCGCGCCGTTGTCATCGAACCGCAACACCCGCAGCCCCCGCACCAGGGTGTCCACGAACACCACTTCCGGGTCCGCGCCAGCGCGAAGCCGCACCGCAAGCGGGGAGCGGATCTGCCCCGCCTTGGTCTGTTCGGGCCGCCACAGCGTATGTTGTTCGCTATAGGTCGCTTCGCTGGCGTCGAATCCGTGGTAGATGGTCAGGCTGGGCTTCCCGCGGCTCAAAACCAGAAGCGAGTCCGGCCGACCGGTGGCGCCCAGCGGCAACGTGAGCCGCGGGCGCGGAGCCGGAATCTCCCCCTCGAACGTCATCTCCGCCTGCGGCTTCAGCACACCCTTGGGCTTGAAGCGATAAATCCGGAGCGTATCGCGGGTCTCGGCACTCTGCAGCAGCACGGGCTCTCCGCGCGCATCCCGGAACGGGGCAACGCCGTTGGGGTGGAAGCCCACGCCTTCCAACGGCGGCAGCGGCGCAAAGCCGCCCTCAGGCCGCTGGCGAAACGGCTGCACGCGGTTCATGGCGTGCGAGGTCAGAACCAGATCGCGCAGGCCATCGTTATCCAAATCCGTCACCGTGATCTCGCTGGTCCCGCCGACCCACCCGGTCAACTCGGTGATCGCACCGGCGGCTGGGTCGGCTGGCGGGAGCGCGACAGGCTCCGGGCCCCGCTCCGAGCAGGACCACCCGCCCAGGCTGAGTGGCAAGACGATCAACGGGGAGAGCACCAGAGCACGCAAGCGTTGCGGATGGCGCTGGCGCGACGAGAGGGGGGTGAAGTCAGTGAACGGTGGCATCTTGAGCCTTGGGCGGAATAGCGGCCACAAAAAAGGGGGGTTGCCCCCCCTATGAAATCCATGCCGCCCCGCGAACGCGGGGCGGTTGTATTGACGCTTAGCGGAAGCCGCGCAGCGTCATCAGGTGCTGCGACCAAGCGTCACCGTTGTACGGGTCCTCCTGGGCTTCGAATGCCACGGCGCTGGCATTGGTGCCAGGTGTGCCGCCGGGGCCGCCGAGCTCGTCACCCTCTTCGAGCAGGATGTACTCCGCGTAGCCCATCAGGCTGAAGGTCCAGTTGAACGGCAGATTGTACGTGTCGGCAACTACTGAACTGCTGACGAGCGAGCCGATGAGGTCCACGTACGAGCCTGTGGCGGTACTGATGGCGCCACCGAGCGTGCCCCAGACATCGGCACCGCTGATTGGTCCGGAGCCGTCGGCGTTCCACAGGATCATGTTGAGCTCATAGTCGAGTGGCACCTGCATCGACTCATTGAACTCGTGCTCGTCCCAGAGAAGCACCTGGGAGTTCGCCGTCCGATCATCGTTGACCGGGTTATCGAGCGAGTCCTCGTCGCCGTTGCGGTCGAACCACAAAACGTGGAGAGAGTAGCCGGGTTCGCCCAGACCACCCAGCACGCCGCCGGCAAAGCTCACGGCAAGCTCGGTGCTTGGATTACCGTCGTTCATGCGGATACCCGTGGCAAGCGGCGAGGCGACCACCGGCGAAAACAGTGTGCCGTCGCCCCTGTTGCCGCCGGCGCTGGTGACCGGCTGGATGACTTCGTTCACGCCCAAACGGGGCGACGTGCCCGCATTGGACGGTGCGTCATCCTCACCGTCGGCCATCGGGATCATCGGGATCGACAGCAATGCGGTGGGGTAGTTGGACAGGTTTGGATCCGTGATGTAGCCAGTGGCCTCGAGCGCGTGATTCGCGACAAGGCTGTCGGCGCCGCTGGCGGTCTGGAAGATCACGTAGCCGGTGGAGGGCAGGCTAGAACTGCCGCAGAATGTGCGCGGAACAGGCCCGGTGGGAACAATGCCCCTGTCGACATCGCCCTGGAGCTTCAGCAGCTCGGCGTCGGTGGTCCAGACGATGACGTCGTCGGCCGAGCCGGAGCAGCTGCCGTCTTTCGGGTTCTTGGACTTCGGATCGAACCAGGTCCAATGAACCTCCCAGCCGTATTGGTCATCGGGGTCGATCGCAACCGCGGTGCCCGCCGGAACGCCGTCGCGGAGGTTGGGCGTGCTGTAGTTGTTCAGCACAAAGTCAGAG
>JAOXNT010131006.1:0-11343 GCA_028565815.1 Cletocamptus dominicanus | reverse complement strand
AATATTGTCCTAACAAGTAGGTAACAATCGCTTGGTAATTTTGGTGCAACAATAAAACCAAACGATATGTCAAAACTTTTACTACTTCTATGTACCCTATTTTCGGGGATTTTAGTAGCTCAGAATCCTTTTGAATTAAAGGTCATGGGGAGCTACGAAACGGGTGTGTTTGATGAAGGGGCTTCAGAAATTGTAGCTTACGATTCAGCGACCGCACGCGTATTTTTTACAAATGCAGATGCAAATTCCATTACGGTATTGGATGTTTCAGATCCAAGTAATCCAGTATTTGTCGTGGATATTTCTCAAGCTCCTTATGGAGGTGGAGTCAACTGTGTTGCGGTTGCTAATAATATTGTAGCTGTAACTGTTGAGGCTGAGGATGCCACCAATCCTGGTGTGGTGACACTATGGACTACCGAAGGAGAATTTATCGATACAGTTACTGTTGGGGCTTTACCTGATATGTTAACTTTTACGAATGATGGAACCAAGATTTTAGTAGCTAATGAAGGAGAGCCTAATGATGATTATGATGTAGATCCTGAAGGTTCTATTTCAATCATCGATCTTTCTAATGGTGCTGATCAAGCAACAGTTCAAACGGCTGACTTTAGCGCTTTTATCGGAATGGAGGAGGATTTAAGAGGTCAAGGTGTACGAATCTTTGGTCCTGAAGCAAATACTGCTCAAGATTTAGAACCAGAATATGTTACCATTTCGGATGATGATCTTACTGCTTTTGCTATTTGTCAGGAAAACAATGCTTTAGCAGTTATTGATATTCAGACAGCTACAGTTACTGCCATTTTACCATTAGGATTTAAAGATCATTCTGAACCATCTAATAGTATGGATGCTTCAAATAGAGATGATGCTATTAATATGCAAAATTATCCAGTGTTTGGAATGTATCAACCAGATGCCATTCATTATTATAATGGATATATATTCACTGCAAATGAAGGGGATTCAAGAGATTATGATGGTTTTTCTGAAGAAGAACGAGTGAAAGACCTCGTTTTGGATTCTATGACTTTCCCACATAGAGATTCTTTGCAAAGAGATGAAGTACTAGGAAGGTTAAATATTACGACAACTTTAGGAGATATTGATAATGATGGAGATTATGATGAAATTTATTGCTACGGAGCACGTTCTTTCTCTGTTTGGAATGCAGCTACTGGAGAATTAGTTTGGGATTCTGAAAATCAATTTGAAACCCTTTTAGCACAGATTAATCCTGCTTTTTTCAACGCAAACAATGACGACAATGATTTTGACTCGCGATCTGATGATAAAGGTCCAGAACCAGAAGCCATTGAGATTGCTGTACTAGATGGTGTACCTTATGCATTGATCGGTTTGGAACGCATTGGAGGTATCATGGTATATAATATCAGTGATCCTACTGCTCCGTTTTTTGTAGATTATGTCAATAATAGAAATTTCTATGCTGATGCTGAGACAGGTCCAGTAAGAGACCTTGGTGTTGAAGACATTAAATTTATACCTGCCAGCCAATCACATACTGGACAATCCTTAGTCATTACTTCCAATGAAGTCAGTGGTACAGTGACTTTCTGGTCAGTGAATCAAGCTTTTGATGATGTGGTTTTCGACGAAACAATTGACATTACGAACTGGACACCTACTGAATTTGTAATGCCACCTTCTCCTTTAGAAACACAAGTGATATTTGTAGGTGGACACGATATCGTACAAACCACAAGAACTTATGATAATCCTGCAGGTAGAGCCATAGCGAAAGAATGGCATGATTTTATCGGTTGGACGCCAGATACTACAGGACAATCTTTAGGATGGGCTACGGTGAACCACGAGCAAATATACAGAGATGATAAAATTGGTGATGGTGGGGGAATGACAAGTTTCCGATTAACTAAAAATCCAAATGGTACCCTTGAAGTGATAGAACAAACGCTAGAAGATGGTAGACAAGGACATTTCTTTAATGTAGACTTTGTAAATACAGTAGGTGAAACAGGAATGAACTGTGCAGGTATTTCAGCACCTAATGGTAGAATATGGACTGCAGAAGAATGGTTTAGAGAGAATAATACGGATATTTGGGAAAGTTCGGCCAGAACATCTTCAGCGCCTCTTGTAGTTGCTGGAGTAGAGGCTTCAAAAGGGGTAAGAGATACAGCTGATTTTACCATTGATGCACCATGGTTCCCATTGGTAGATGGAGATGTGATTCCTAAGTATCAAAACTTTAATTACATGGTAGAAATTGATCCTATCCAAGCGAAAGCCATCCGTAAGCAATACAATTGGGGACGTGCTGGATGGGAAGGTGGTGCCATCACTGAGGATATGAAAACAGTTTACTTAGGTATTGATGGTTCACCTGCTCCTTTTGTGAAGTTTGAAGCTGATGTTGCGAATGACTTCACTTCTGGAACATTGAATTTTTACAAGCATGATAATGCACCAGGAGAAAGATGGGTAGAAATACCTATGGATTCAGAAGAATTGGTGTATGGAGGCATGTCAAATTATTGCTTTGCTAATGGAGCTACTTTATTTATGCGTAATGAGTGGGTAACTATAGATCAGAATACGGGTATTGTTTATTTCTCAGAAACAGGAAGAGATGATTCTCGCCCAAATCGTAGTCCGGGAGCATTATTTGCGGCACAAGTAGCAAACGGTGCTGTCACTGCACCTCATCACGAAGCTCTAGCTAGACAGAGAGGTTATGCGGGTGCGACTGATGAAGCTTATCAAGATTATTATGGCAGAGTAATGTATTACAACCCAGCTACTGAAGAGATGGGTGTTGCGGTACAAGGCGGTCCTTATTTTGAGAATTCTCCATCAGAAGCTGAATATCCTGACAAACATCTTTCTAATCCTGATGGATTGAAGATTATTACTATTGATGGAGAAAGCTTTTTGATGATTTCAGAAGATTTGAATGGTACTTCTAATGGGCGGACTCCTAATAATGTGAGCAATAGATTATGCGAATTATATATAGTTCATATGGATAATCTTCCCGCTGATGTAGATGATCTTATCCGTATCACTGCGATTCCTGCTGGCGCGGAAGTGACAGGAGCGATCCAAATTGATGAGAACTCTATTTTATTGAACTCTCAGCACCCTTCAGTAGATAATCCATTCCCTTACAATCACTCCTTAACAGCTGCTATAAATGGTTTTGCTGATGTAACAGTGGAGCAATTGATAGGTTGGGAAGAAGGATTATCAGCAGGATTGCGATACAATGCAGTGACAAGAGAGGTTCAATTTGATGAGGTATCTGATTATGCTATATATGCAGCTACTGGAGATCGATTACAGGTATATAGAAATACACAATTGATCAATGTTGGACATTTGGATGCAGGAACATATTACTTCTTAAATGCTGAAGATAATATGTTCGAATTGACCATAGAGTAATCCACCATAGAAGTTACACTAATTTAAATTCAAAAAAGAAAAATCAAACAAAATGAAAAATCAAATTATATTTTTATTCGCAAGTTTCCTTTCAATAGGATTGTTTGCACAAACACCCGTATTTGACGAGGAAATTACCATTCCAGATAGCTGGGAATTAGACTCTGTATTGCTTCCACCATCTCCATTGACTACACAAGTGCTTTTTGTAGGTGGACACGATATCGTACAGACTACAAGAACGTATGATAATCCTGCTGGGCGTCAGATCGCTAAGGAATGGCATGATTTTATAGGTTGGACACCGGATACTACTGGCCAAACCATGGGCTGGGCTTCTGT
The DNA here is from genome assembly GCA_028565815.1 of Cletocamptus dominicanus. NCBI lineage: Eukaryota > Metazoa > Arthropoda > Copepoda > Harpacticoida > Cletodidae > Cletocamptus > Cletocamptus dominicanus. Next base: position 7,566 of record JAOXNT010131006.1, on the reverse strand, counting down.
AAATCACGAATGTGTGTATGTAGATGATAAAATTGGTGATGGAGGTGGAATGACGGTTTTCCGTCTTCAAGAAAATAGTGAAGGTGGGGTAGAAGTAGTAGAGCAAACGCTAGAAGATGGTAGACAAGGTCATTTCTTTAATGTAGATTTTGTGAACACAGTAGGAGAGACAGGTATGAACTGTGCTGGTATCTCTGCTCCTGATGGTAGAATATGGACGGCAGAAGAGTGGTTTAGAGAAAATAATGCTAGTATTTGGCAAGGGCAAAACTTGGATAGATCTTCTTTGCCTAAAAGTGTGGCAGGTGTAGAAAATGCCTATGGTGTAAGAGATACTTCAGATTTTACCATCAATGCACCTGAATTTCCTTTAGTAGATGGAATGACTATCTCAAAGCACAATAATTTCAACTTTATGGTCGAAATTGACCCAAGACAAGCTAAAGCCATTCGCAAGCAATACAATTGGGGACGTGCAGGATGGGAAGGTGGAGCCATCACTGAGGATATGAAAACTGTTTATTTAGGTGATGATTCTTCTCCAGCTCCTTGGTTGAAATTCGAAGCAAATACAGCTGGAGATTTTACAGATGGTACCTTGTATTTCTATAAGCATACAAATGCTGCTGGTGAGCGTTGGGTTGCTATTCCTATGGATAATGAGGACATCATTTTCGGAGGATTAAGAAGCTATTGTTTTGAAAATGGAGCTACCATGTTTATGCGTAATGAGTGGGTAGCTATAGATCATGAGACAGGTAAAGTGTATTGGTCAGAGACAGGTAGAGATAATGCAGGTGAGCGATTTGCTGGCATACAGTCGCAATTCCCAGATGCTCATGTACATCCTGCTTTAGATGAATATGCACAGCGTACTCAAGGTTTGAACTCTGCTACGGATGAAAACTATGCTGACTATTATGGTCGTATCTGGTACTATGATCCTGCAACCAATGATATGGGTATTGCTATTCATGGAGGTCCTTATTTTGATGCTGATGTCGCTTTAGCTGATTACCCAGAGAAGCACTTATCAAATCCTGATGGATTGAAAATTATGAATATTGATGGAGAGCAGTTCCTTTTAATCTGTGAAGATTTGAATGGCAGATCTAATGGACGTGTACCAGAAGGAGTGAGCAATAGCGTTTGTGAATTATGGTTGTTGCCGATAGCTGCAGTAGAAGATTCAGCGACTTACGATGATTTAGTGAGAATTACAGCTATTCCAGCAGGAGCAGAAGTCACTGGTGCTATCCAAATTTCGGATAATACTATTCTAATGAATTCTCAGCACCCAACTGTTGATAATCCTTTTCCATACAATCACTCTTTAACTATGGCTATCAATGGTTTTTCTGAGATTACGGTTTCAGCTTTAAATCCAGAAGTGCCAAGTACAGAAGAATTGACTATATATCCAAATCCTACGACTCGAGCATTATACCTTTCTGAACCCATGGATTTTGCGATTTATGATATTAATGGAAAAAGAATGAAAGTATTTAGAAACAAACAACAAATTGACGTTTCCTCATTGCCAAAGGGATTATACTTTATTCAAACGGATGCAAATAAAACCTATAAGTTTATAGTCCAGTAAAAAATGTAAACTTTCTTTTAACTTTTTTTCGAAAAGGCTGCCTAGTGATGACTATGGCGGCCTTTTTTTTAGTATTGGATAGAGAAGAGTTGATTATTTTATAGAACAAAAAATAGCCGCATTTCTTGTATAGAATTAACATAAATTTAAAGGAATAAAAGTATGGAAGCTTTTTTAAAGCGTATATTTTGTTGTGATTAAGGGGTTTCTAAGTATTATTTAGAATCTTTTCTTAATGAATAGTCTATATATTATAGAAATTTAAATACCAACAAATGAAAGCATTCAAGTCATGGACATTTTGGATAATTCTTTTTAGTGTGTTTTGTGCTTATGCGTTTTATTCCTTGTCTTTTCCAAAAAGAGTCTTAGAAGATACTAGAGACGAGTTTGTATCTAATATTACAAAGTTTCAAAAGCATATACAGGAATTAAAAGAATTTGCTAGAATTGCTAAAGATGAAGCTAATTCAAGTCCTTTGTCACCAGATGAAGTAGCTGAATTTCAACAACTAATCATAAAAACACGTCTCTCCTATAAAAAGATAGAATTCCTCGCAGAGTATTATGACCCCGAGACTAGCAAACGCTACATCAATGGTGCACCATTGCCCAAAATAGAGCCAAATGTTCCAAAAGTCGAAATTATTGAGCCGAATGGTCTTCAAACACTCGATGAACTCATCTATAGTGATTCGCTAGAAATAGATCAGATTTATGAACTGGCTTATCAACTTGATAGAAGTGCGCAAGATTATTTGAGTTACCTAAAAAATGTCAATTTTGAACATCGTCATTTGTTTGAAGCGAGTCGATTTCAAATACTTAGAATTTTTACTTTAGGTGTTACTGGATTTGATTGTCCTGGTGCTTTGAATTGCTTAGAAGAATCTAAAATGAGCATTGAGCCAATCATTCACTTGTTTCAGCGGTATAAGAATTTTAGTTTAGATCCTCAGGCTGAACAGACCCGCATGAAAACACAGACATTACTCGAAGAAGCTTATGTGTATTTATCTGAAAATACTGATTTTAATACTTTCGATAGAATGCATTTTTACAAAACATATGTGAGCCCCTTGTATGCATTGATTTATCAGTTACAATCATATTATCAAATAGAATTTGTAGACGAAGTTGACCCGACGAACCACGCTATTGATTATCATGCCAAAAATATGTTTGATCCCCAATTTTTAAATCATTCCTTCTATGCAAAAGTGGCTAAATCAGATTTAGATGATCCGAAAAAAATCGCTTTAGGTAAATTACTTTTCTTTGATCCTGCCCTTTCTAGAGATTACGATATGTCTTGTGCCACTTGTCATCAACCTTCCAAGGCCTTTACAGATGGATTAGCTAAAAGTAGGTCAAATAAACAGGGTGTTAGTACCCTTCGCAATGCACCGACCTTAATAAATTCAATCTACGCTGACCGCTATTTTCATGATATGAGGGAGTATGACTTAGAAAGACAAGTAAAGCATGTCGTCTATGATGAAAAAGAATTCAATATGGATTTCATCGAATTGGCAGATCGTCTGAAAGGGAGTGATACATATAAAGCCCTGTTTGAGTCTGCTTACGGTGAAAGAGATAAATATGGGATATCTACGTGGTCTATTTCGAATTCACTGGCCGCCTATGTTAGTTCTTTAAGAGCCTTAAATAGTCCATTTGATCAGTATATGCGCGATGAAATACAAACGATAGACTCTTCTATTATTCGTGGATTTAATTTATTTATGGGGAAAGCAAGTTGTGGTACCTGCCATTTCCCACCATCATTTAACGGTACTATACCACCAAAATATGCCGAAACCGAGTCTGAGGTCTTAGGTGTTACTGTAGATTTTGATACGCTAGAACCCCAATTAGATGTTGATCCTGGACGTATAGCTAATGGGCTGCCTAGAGAAGCAGCAAGCCACTACCTGTTTTCTTTTAAGACACCCACAGTAAGAAATATAGAACTTACCGGACCTTATATGCACAATGGAGGATTTCAATCTCTTGAGGAGGTTCTTCATTTTTATAATCAAGGTGGAGCCAAAGGTATGGGCATAGATTTAGCGCATCAAACACTTCCAGAAGATCATTTAGAACTCAGTAGGAATGAAATGGATGACATCATTGAATTTATGAAGAGCCTTACCGATACTGTAGGCTTGAACGATGTTCCACAAGCATTACCAAAGTTTGAGAACAATCCAAGCTTGGATGATCGACTATCAAATGTATACTAGAAAAGGGTAGGGGCTGTTTGATGTTGGGTAGTATGATGGCTTATTATTACCTTTTAACGGAATAATTTATTTCAGATTTCAAATTTTTGAATGATTACCTTTGACCTTGGCAAAATAGCTTTGGTTATCTAGAGACCATCTCAAAGAATACTTAATTTTATCTTCGTGTACTTTGTGAGTCTGTGGTGAAAATAATAACAGCTATACACTAGAATAAAAGTTCACAGCACTAGACCTTTCATTCCAAGGGAAGGATTTGGGGTGGGCAAATCAGTATTGAGTATGGAGTATTGAGCAAGAGGCAAATGTAGTTTTGAGATATGAGTGCTTAGTTTTTAGTTGCGATTGTAAACTTCTGATTGATTCCAGCTTGGATAAAAGTTCACAGAACAAAGTCCTTCCCTTGAAAGGGAAGGGTTTGGGATGGGTCGTTTTGGGAGTGGGTGAGGGTGTGGATGTGAGTGTGGTTTGTTGTTGATATTGAAGGCTTTATATATGCATTTTTGGCCTTTCGTAATATTAGACTTAAGCTTTTAATCTTAATATTTCTTAATGTCTTAATGGTTAGATTTTTCTTGTTTTTAACCATTAAGAAGTTAAGGTTAGTTAAGGATTTGGGTGTGGTTTCGGAGATGCTTATATCTTAGCGACTTGGCGAGAAAAATGTAAACATGAATAAAGCAGGAATCCTTAGTGGTTTCTTTGCGTCCTTTGTACCTCTGTGGTGAATTAAAATACTGCATATTCAGTATAGATTCTGGTACATATAGTATGTGTATCTGCCTTATTCAGAGCGACTTATCAAAAAAATCCATGCTACAACAAATGTCCCATTTTATCCCGCTTGGTATTGAGATAGAATTCATTGACCTCATTGGGCTCAATAATTAATGGTACACGCTCCACGATTTCAATACCTGCTTCTTCAATTGCTTCTAGTTTGGATGGATTATTGGTGATCAATCGCACCTTAGTCACTTCGAGATCTTTTAAAATAGCTATGGCATCGGAATAATCTCTAGCATCGGCTTTAAAACCTAGCATTTCATTGGCTTTTTGAGTATCTGCACCTTCATCCTGCAAATTGTATGCTTTGAGTTTAGATAAAATTCCTATTCCGCGGCCTTCTTGCCGTAAGTAAAGCAGCAGCCCATTCGATTGGGCTATTTTTCGAAGGGAACTGTCCAACTGCTGACCACAATCACAACGTTTGGAATGGAAAATATCTCCTGTTACACATTCTGAATGCAATCTCAAAAGTACAGTACCTTTGGGATCAAATGATTCAGAAAGCATAGCTAATTGTGGAGTATAAGCATCTGGACTTTCCGCGTATGCGATAGTTTTGAAATCCCCATATTCAGTAGGAATATGAGCTGCAACCTTATAGGAAAGTTTCTTTTTCATCGAATTCATAGCAAATGTAATATTAAAATAACTAAATCTTTTCGGATATATTTGATGCTTTCAAAATACTTATTTGTCTTTCAATACTTTCATCGTGTATGGAGCGATAAATATTTTTGATAAATTGATCCGATAGGCCTCCTTTTTGACCCACCTCCAAAGCCCGTTCTATGATTTCTGCCCAACGTTTTGCAGAAAGCACCGAAAGTTGATTTTCTCTTTTGATTTTACCAATATCTTCTGAGATTTCCATGCGTTGAGCTAGTAATTCCATGAGTTTTTGATCAATTTGATCGATTTCTGCTCTTTGCATCAGCAAGGCCGTTTCATTTTCTGGTGCATCTTCTGTTGGCGTTCGAATGATGAGCTTATTCAGTAACTTCACTAAAGCTTGAGGCTTCAATTGCTGTTCTCGATCACTTAAAGCTTTTGAAGGGTTCGGGTGGCTTTCAATCATCAGACCATCATAGTTTAGGTCCATGGCTTTTTGAGCAATTTCATGAAGCAAAGAGCGATCTCCTGCAATATGGCTAATGTCGCAATACACAGCTAAGTCAGGATGAGCAGTCATTAATTCTATGGGGATTTGCCATACGGGATCATTGCGAAATTTTGATTTGGTGTAGCTCGCAAAACCACGATGAATGGCTGCCACTGATCGTACATTTGCTTTTTGAACTCTTTCTAAAGCGCCTTCCCACAATTTTAAATCAGGGTTGATTGGGTTTTTTACAAACACATCTATATCTGCGCCAGATAAGGCATCAGCAATTTCTTGTACATAAAAGGGGTTAACACTCGTACGAGCTCCAATCCATACTCCTTTAAGTCCATAATCCAAAGCCAATTTGACATGATGTGCATTGGCCACTTCAGTCATACAGTTGAACTTATAATAGTCTTGAATATGTTTGAGCCATTTCATGCCCGCTTCACCAATGCCTTCGAATGAGCCTGGTTTGGTTCTAGGTTTCCACACGCCTGCTCTGTACCAAGATACTCCACTTTCTTGCAATTCTTCAGCAACAGTTGTCATTTGATCCAATGATTCGGCACTGCATGGACCTGCTATGATTGATATTTTTCTCTCCAAAATTTTTTCTTCTCGTTTGTTAATTGTGTTTAAAACACCTATACTTGAAAAACGTTTATAACACATGAAACGTCCATGTATAAATAATTATTAAAACACACAGGGCAATGATTATTTAAAGCCCGATTAACTTAATAGTTTGACGGGCTAAAGATGGTAAGTTCCATGTACGATAGAAAACATAACAAACAAACAACATGAAATTTGAAGATTTAAAATTATTTGAATTGCATCCTGCTGAAAATGCGGATAATTTACAGGACAAACAGCCCTTAGATGATTTTTCTAACCTCGATCAATATTATCTGCTTGCTTATGTAGAAAATTTCAGTGAAAACCCCGGGTTATGTAGTGGTACGGGTTGCGATGATACGGGAGAACAGGTTTATGTTAATCTCAAGTTTTTGCTGGTGGACAAAACCGGGTTTAACCAGCTTTCTTCCGCAGAGCAGGATAGTCTTTTCCATAACCATAATATCTTAGATTTTTATGATAAGCTTCCGGAATTTGCAGCACTCAAACCTTGGATTTCCAGTAACAACACTAATTCTCAAGGTAGTATTTACAGTGTTTTCAGAGAAGCGATAGAAACCAACAATGTTCCTAAACAACTTTTTGAAAGTTTTGTCAAGATTTTAGAATATTTCAACAATAGGCTGCCACAATCGCTGCTAAAAATTTCAAAACTTGATTTGTTTAGAAGTTTTCAGGATATTTTTCAATTCGGACAATCGGCAGTTTTAGACATTCAATACAGATATGATTTGTTGAATGATTTGATTGAAACCTATAGCGACATAAAAACGCACCTCCTACATTTAAAAACCTTTTGTGTTCCTGATATTTCTGCTTTCCCTAAACATTTACTGCTTGGAGCAGTAGCATTAGAGACTCGAGAAAGTAGCAGACACCAGTTTTATCTTTCGAAGTTATCAAATTCAGATGATAAACATTTAGCTGAAATAGTTTCGCTTATGTCGAGGTTTTATTATCAAGTTACACAATATTATTTGCATAAGCGGATGAGAAATGAGCATGAGATTTTGATTACTCCTTCCAAAGATTACGCTTTTAGTCTAGGCGAAAGAAGTATTCCTTACTATTATGCAACGGATGAAAACCTTGTAAAACATTGGAATTTTGAAGACCACAGAAACCGAAGAGCATCATTTCAACTGGGATATCATAAAACGTATTTACTTAAAAAGGAGTTTGTA
>JAOXNT010130895.1:0-11345 GCA_028565815.1 Cletocamptus dominicanus | reverse complement strand
CACGAGTGTCCAACACCCGCTCCGGCTCAGACAACAACTCCAACCGCGACGCCACCTGCTCAATATTCGCCGCCGCCACCCGAGCACCATTCCCGTCATACTCAAACCCCGTCCGACCATCAGACGACACCTGCGCCGGACCCGGACCATACGAAAACGACGACACCTCACCCGGCACCACATTCTCCCCAGTCCGCCGACTCCGACCCAACATCAACCCATCGGCATTGAACACCCACCGCTGGTCATACCCCACACCCTCAGGAGCCACCCCACCAGCCGCCGACAACACCGCATCACCATCACACCCACCACCCGACGGCACCGTGTACGCCCGCACCAACCGGGCCGCATCATCCGACACGAAACACTCCCGATGCGACCCACCATCAGCCGACGCACCCCGATCAATCCACGACACCAACCCCGACTCGTCATACCGGTACACGTCATCGTGCACCACGCCGACACCATCCACCGACGCCGTCAAACCGCCCAACTGACGGCGAGGCGTGAACGAATACTCACGATCGATCCGCCCCCCGTCCAGACCGCGCGACACCACACGCCCCAACTCGTCGAACCCCGTCGACGACACATACTCACCCGCACCACGCAACCCGATCGGCGTCCCCAACGCACCGAACGTCGTCGTCAACGACTCGGCCGGCATCGGACCCAACCCACCCAATTCGCGTGACTCCGCCACACCCGAGGTGTGCAACACCTGGGTTTCGGTATACGTGAACGCATCCCCACCAACCGGATCGATCTCGTAACGCGTCCCCAACGAACGATCCCACCGGTCATACCCCGTCGGCGACATCTCATACACCCCGCCGTCCTCGAACGCCACCGTCGAATCAGCCAAACCAGCGAACTGCGAACCCGCCGGAAAATACGACCACCGCGCCAACACCCCATTATCGTCGGAACGCTCCACCGGACGATCCAACACGTCGTACTCGGTGAACACCGTGTCACCCTTCGCGTCGGTGCGTTCCACCACGTTGCCGTTGCCGTCCAACACCATCGACACCGTGCCCGAATTCGCCTCCGTGCGCTGCACCACACGCCCCGCCGCGTCGTACACCATCGTCACCCGCGCACTCGCCGGCCCCGTCGCCGTCAACAACCCCCGCCCGTCGTACACGTTCGACACGACCTTCCCCGACCCGAGGTGCACCGTCGACAACACCTGACCATACGCATCGACACGCGTCACCGTCGCCGCCACATCACCAGGCGGATCAACCGTCGTCGTGAACCCGTCATAGCTGTACGAGGTGACATAGCTGCCGCCCGCCGCATCGCGCTCGGTCACGGTCAACTCACGCCCCAACGCGTCGTACGTCGTATCGACACGATTCGTCGCCGCCAACTCACCAGCGGACAACACCCGCACCGGTGACGTGTCACCCGACGGCACCGGCGCCAAACCACCCGACACCGGCGTCGTGTCGTAGCTCGACACCACCCGCCCCAACCCGTCGAAGCGCTCACCCGACACCACCACACCCGTCGACGAGCCATCACCCGCGGGCACCAACGACCGAGACTGAACCGTGCGGCCCAGACCATCCACGTAGGCCCGCGACGTCAACACCAACTCGGTGCCCGACGGCGACGCCAACGACCACGACTCGACCGTGTTCGGCCCATGACGCCACACACCGCCCCGGCGCGGATTGCCGTTCGACGCCACCGTGCGATACCGGAACCTCGCCGTCTCCAACCGGCCCACCCCATCGGGCGACGGCTCACTCACCGACACCGTCCGACCCAACCCGTCATACACCACCCGCGTCTCATCACCCTGCCAATCCACACTCGAGACCACAGCACCGCGCGCATCAACGCGCGACACCGATACCAACCCCGCCGGATTCGTCACCCGCACACGCTCGCCCGAGCCCACCGGCTCGAACGCGACCGACGTCGTGTTCCCGTTCGCATCGGTGAACGACGACGGCCGCCCAAACGGATCCCCGCCATACCCAACACCCGCCGTCACCCCGGCACCACGATCCTCACCCGTCAACCGGCCCAAGCCATCCCACGAATACGACACCGACGACAACACCGGCGAGCCACACGAGTTCACATGCGTCGCCACCGACGCGGGCCGAACCGGCGGCGTCGCCCCCGTATACGACGTCACCGAACAACGCTCGTTGCCCACCGCTGGATCGACCAACGTGTCACCCGACGACGACACCGTCACCGGCAACCCCCACCCAGTCTCGTACTCGGTGCGATCCACCGCGTAGTGCGCGTAGATGTTCGACCCGCCGAACGACGCCCGCGACCATGACTCGGTCATCTTCAACATGCGCGACGTCAACGGGCCCTCCACGAACCCGTCTTCCAACGCCCGGATCCCCAGATCCGGACCGGTGAACGACCGCACCTCAGACGGGATCGTCACCGACCCCGACAACTCCGCACCCGAAGAACTCAACACCCGAGACTCATACGCGCGCCCCATCAACCAGTCCGAGTCCGGCACGACCACCGGGGCACCACCCGGCCGCGTCGGCGTCGCCGACACCGTCACCGAACGCTCACCTCCGCCTGCCGTGCGGTTGCCGTCCAACCCGCGGAAATAGCTCGTCTCCACCACCGACGCATCCGGGCCCGCCCCCGTCGACGAAATCACCGTCTCATAGCCCCGATACTGCGACCATGACTGGAACCGGAACCGCACCCCACGCCGCTGAGCGTGGCGATACCCGGCCCCGCCCAGGTACTGGTAGGTCGTCGTGATCGGTTCACCGTCCCACACCGAACGGTCACCGAATCCGGCGCCGGCACTCAACGACCCGTGGGTGACCGACTCGACCAACCACACGTTGAACTGGGCGAACCCGCCGCGGGGCGCGTCGGTCGGGGTGAACCATTCCGGGTAGCAGTTACTCGTGTTGGAATCCCAACCCGACGCCGGTTGTCCCTCGCACGGATCCGGCTGGAAATAGCGCACCACCGTCTGACCGCCCAGTTCGTCGCGGATCGTGTCGACCCGCGGCAGCACGATCGGCGACACACCCCTCCTCGGGTTCGCGTCGGCACGATTCGCGAGGGTGTACTGCAGCGTTTCGAACCGCACCGCGGGCAACGTCACGTCGTCACCGTTCACACCCGTCCGCTGGATCGATCGCAGCCACAAACGCGTCAGCCCGTCACGCTTCCAGAACTCATGGGTCAAGCGATACCGATCGACGCCTTGCCACGAGCCTCCAGCGCGCGTCGACATCTCGACCTCGACCAGTCGCCTCGACGTGAAGAACGTCGGTGCATGCTCCCAGCACGAACCTGCCGCATCACAGACCAGGTCACCCGGCACGTCGGGAAACGCAGCCTCGTTGTCGTCGCCCAGCGCTTCACAGTCAGCGGCCAGGTCGGCGCACCGTTCTTCGGTGCGCAACACCATCCGATGCGTCGCCGCCGACACCGAACCACCCCGCGGGATCCCCCACCAGACCGACGACACCATCCCGCCACGCACGTAGCGGGTCGGAGCGTTCGGCCCGCCGCGGACCCCGTAGTAGTTCATCTCCGGCTGGTACTTCAGCACCATCGACAGACCGACCGAGTCGGTCACCTTGTCGAGATTCCAACGCCACCCCTGGTAACACGTCTGGTTCGGCGCGCCACGACAGGGATCACCAGCCCGGCTCGCAATCACCGGGACCGACCACACCGAACGCAACGGTTCACCGCCGTCGACGCCGAAGCCGAAGCGGTACGTCATGCCCTCGGCGGTCTGCACCTCCCAGTACTCGCCGTCGTTGTCGGACAGGCCATCGCTGCCTCCGACGTCGACCGAACCAGGCGCCCCCGACCGCCGGAACACGCGCCAGCCGTTGTCGCGCTCCAACCTCCACTCGACGAACGAATCATCGAGGGGCACCAACCGCGACGACATCCCGTCGAGCACCAACGACACCTGATGGCCGTCCCAACACAGATCCTCGGCCGAGCCACCGACCGATGTGCACGACGCATACGAACGCTCGATGTACGCCTCGCCCGACAACGACCATCCCAGCCCCACCTGCGACGCCTGCGACGTGGTGTTCGACGTCATCCCATCAAGCGACTGCGACGAATACGACAACGCGAACTGCGGGCTCGGCCCGCCACGACCCAAATCGGGCGCCGTCAACGGATACGACCACGAGAACCCGCCCGACGACCCCGTGTGCGACCACGCTCCCTGCGCTGCCAAGGTCGACGACCCGAAGTTGCCCGTCGAGCCGGCGTAGTCGGCCTGCAGCGCCGCCACCTTGCCACCCTCCTCGGGAGCCGCCAACGGCTGCGCGCCGACCGACGCAAACCCGACCGCGCCACCATCGACGCGATCGAGGCGAACCAGATCCGCGTCGCGGTCTCGCAGCGGCGACACGAACCCCTCCGGCAGCGACAACAGCGACGGCACCTCGGGGAACGTCGTCGAAGTCGACACCGTCAACGCCTCGAGATCGTTCGTCGACAGGTTCCACGACAACGCCGGGCCTGCATCGACCGGCTCGCAGCCCGAAACCCCGTCGTCGGGAGCGCCCCACACACAGCCATCTCCAGTGACCGCACGCAGCCGCTCCGACCAGTCACCGCCGAACATCGGATCGAACTGGCGGTAATCGAACAGCAGATCGACGTCGACCGGTCCACGCCCATCGGTCGGAGCCATCCACACCGCGATACCTTCAGCGCCGATCGACTCGACCTCATCAGGATCGAGCACCTCGACGAGGACCCGCCGACCGACATCGTCACCATCGCGAGCACGCGCAGACACGAACCCGTCGACGTCGCGATAGTCCTCCGACAGACGCAACTCCCAGCGGCCGCCGCCCGGCAACACGACCTCGGGCACCTCGGTCGGTACATCGGTGGGAACATCATCGACCAACCCGTCACCGTTCACATCGCCATCCACCGATTCCACGGGCCGTGCTGGTTCACCCGGCACGACGACCGGCGGTTGGCCACCGTCGACCGGATCGGCGGGCACACCCGGCTCCACCGGCGGTGCGGGCACGTCACCGGCTACGAACCCGAAGACGTCGACGATGACATCGGTCGCCACGAGCGACGACACGCACACCGCGCCCGAATCTCCCAACGCCACCAACGCAGCATTTGCCACCACCGAACCAGCAGCGCGCCAGTTCACGTTCGACACCCAGGGCGCGGAGCCACCGCAGGGAAACACCGTCACGTACCCCTGCGCCTCCGGCCGCACCGCCGTCACGTTCAACCAGGCGCCCGCCACCCCGTCGGAATCGACACCGGCGCGCCCCGCTACCGGCACTTCCAACACCTGCCCCGGAACAACACGACCTACCGTGTTGGCCCCATCTACCGTGACTCGGCCCGGGCGAGTATCCACCAGCCGGCCCGGCCGCGTCAGCTCGACGACCCCGCCGCCAGCAGCGGTGCCGGTCGGCGGCACCGAATCGCCCGGCGCCGCCACCCACCCCGAGACATCGACGACCACATCGGCGTCGCCGGACGGCGACACGCAGACCTCGTCGTCGGCCCCCAGGCCAACCGTCACCCGATTCGCCGTCGCCATGCCGGCACTGGGCCAGTTGACGTTGGACACGACCGGCCTCGACTCGCCACAGGGGAAAACGGTGGCATGGCCCCGACGGGACGGGTTGACCACCGTGACGTTCACCAAGACGCCGGCAACACCAGAGCTCGGTACGCCGCCTCGACCCAACACCGGCAACGCCAGCGACTCGCCGGCCTCGACACGGCCCACACCGGCCATCTGGCCATCGATCGTCACACCACCATCGCGGGTATCGACCAGCCGAGCCGGCGACACCATCGCCACACCCCCCGGATCGACGGTGCCATCGCCATCGCCCGCAGCAACCCAGCCCGCGAGGTCGACCACCAACTCACCCGACGCGATCGACGTCGCACACACCGAGCCACCCTCGCCGAGCTTGACCACCACCGAACCCGCAACCGTCGAACCCGGCGACCGCCAGTTGATGTTCGACGCCAGCGGCACCGGCTCACCGCACGGATACACCGTTGCATAGCCCTGACCCGACATGTTCACCGCCGTCACGTTCAACACGACGCCGGCAACACCCGACTCGGGCACACCCGCGCGGCCCACCACCGGGATCGTGGTCTCGCCGTCGGCCACGAGACCGCGGCCGCCCGACCCCAGTCCGTCGACGGTCCGGCCACCCGAACGCGAGTCGTACAGCCGAGCCGGCGACACCGGCACCACGCCACCTGCCGCCGGCTCAACAACCGGCGACAGTTCGGGTTGCGGCGCCCTCGCTCCCACGAGACCGGTCACCGTCAACTGCGACAGCACCGCCAAGAACGCGACCACCAACGTCCCGCGCGAGCCGACCGAACTTCCCCGCAACCTTGCCACCGGTTCAGCCTGCCACAGCGGTGCGACCCAACACCAGCGACAACGTCGGCTGAATCGAGCGACCCGCACCGGCGTTGACCGCCGCCCTGCCGGATGACACCGGAACCTCACGCCCTGATCGACCGAACGGACGGCGCCACCCTCGCCTCGCGTCTACGATTCGGCATCGTGACGACCACGACCGGACGCCAACGATCTCATCGACCCGAACGTTCGGCCCGCCGTTCATGGTGCGCACGAGCGATCACGATCGCCATGCTCGCCAGCGTTTCGCTGGGCGCCGCATCGCTGGATCGCCCCGAGCCCGCCCAGGCTGCCCCCACCGATTTCACCGCCACGAGCCCGGCACGGCTGGTCGACACCCGCCCAGGCTTCACCACCATCGACGGCATCCACCAAGCAACCGGACGGATCAGGGCCAACCAGGTCGCACGCTTCCGGATCGCTGGACGTGGCGGCGTTCCCGCCAGCGCGGCGGGTGTCGCCATCACCGTGACGGCCGTCGGCCCACTGGGCGCCGGCCATCTCACGGCATGGAACTGCGCCCAACCCATGCCACGCAGCTCCAACCTCAACTTCACCTCATCAACACAGGCGATCGCCAACCTCGTCGTGTCCGACCTCGACCCGAGCGGCCACATCTGCGTCTCGGCACGCGCCGAGACACACATCCTCGTCGACGCCTACGGCTACCTCCCACGTGCTGCGACGATCGAGCCAACCCGGCCCACTCGGCTGACCGACACCCGTTCGACACAGCCCGTCGAAGGAGGCACCACCGTGATCGTCGACGTCGGCGACCGGCTGGACGCCGCCCTGTTGAGCGTGATCGCGGTCAATCCGACTGCCCGCGGCCACCTCACCGTGTACCCCTGCGGCCAACCCCGACCGAACGCGTCACAGCTCAACTACCGCGCCGGTACCACGATCGCCAACACGGCGATCGTTCCCATCGGGCTCGACGGGACCGTCTGCGTGTACGCGAGCGCAACCACCGACGTCGTCGTCGACCACCTCGTCCACATCAACCCCAACGAAGCCATCCGAGCCATCAACCCCGCCCGCCTGCTCGACACGCGCGAAGGCTTCTCGACGATCGACCACGAACAGCGGGAACTCGGACGGCGCGTCCCCGGCGAGGTCACCCGCGTCATCGTCGCCGATCGCGCAGACATTCCAGCCGACCCGGTCGCTGCCCTGCTGACCATCACCGCCGTCAACCCCGAGGCCAGCGGCCACCTCACCGCCTACCGATGCGGCGAACCGATCCCCAACGCCTCGATCCTCAACTACCAGCCAGGAGCCACCATCGCCGCCACCACCATCGCCCCGGTCGGTGACGACGGCACCCTGTGCATCTCGACAGCGGCGTCCACCGACCTCGTCGTCGACGTCGCCGGCTACGTCACCGGCGCCCGCGACTCGCTCTCCGCTGGCGGAACCCATACCTGCACGATCGATGACCAACGCGTCGCATGCTGGGGATCCAACCAATCGGGCCAACTCGGGAACGGGTCGCTGATCACGACGACGCAACCCCAGACCATTGCCGGCCTGGCCGCCACCGACGTCGCCACCGGCGGCAACCACACGTGCGCCCTCACCACGGCGCAAGCGGTGTACTGCTGGGGCGACAACAGCCACGGCCAACTCGGCACCGGCACGACCACACCCCAGCTGCTGCCGACGCTCGTCACCGGGCTGCCACCGGTCAGCAACATCACCGCCGGAGATTTCCACACCTGCGCCACCACCACCGACAACGCGCTCTACTGCTGGGGCAACAACACCTTCGGACAGATCGGTGCCGGTGCGAGCGACCCCCAACCCACCCCGCGCCTCGCCGCCAGCATCACCAGCACCCAAGCCTCCGCTGGAGGCGACACCACCTGCTCGATCGGCCCCGAACGAACCGTCCACTGCTGGGGCAACAACAGTCACGGCCAACTCGGCCACACTGCACCACCCGCCTCCCCCACGCCCACCCTGATCGACATCACCGACGCCGCCACCGTCGCCGTCGGCTACCAACACATCTGCGCCACCACCGTCGACAGAACCACCTACTGCTGGGGCAGCAACACCCACGGTCAACTCGGCACACCCGCCGGCCCCAACCAACCAACCCCACGAGCCGTGCCCGGTCTCCCGCCAGCGATCGCCGTCAACGCCGGCCATGGACGACACACCTGCGCGATCACGACCAACAGCCACCTGTACTGCTGGGGCGACAACACCGATCAACAAGTCGACACCTCCGGCAACAACCCCGCGCCCGTCACCCGACTCGACGCCACGCCCGATGAGGTCGCCCTCGGCGATCGCCACACCTGCAGCCGCAGCGACAATGTCGTCGCCTGCTGGGGCGACAACACCTTCGGCCAGCTCGGCACGCCCTGACCGCGAGGCCGAACGCGATGTGCCTGGCACAACTCGTTCGGGGGTGACCGTTAGCGTGGAGGTGTGACCGATGCGGGCGCAACCGAACGGGCGACACGGTGGGCGTCGACGATGCGCGGGCACCACGCCGACGGCATCGCACTGGCGCACGAGGACTCGTGGGCGGGGCCCGGAGCCACCGACACCCTGCCCCGACACGCCCGTGAAGAACGCGACCAAGACACCCTCGCACCGCTCGCCACGCGCGGATTCGATGCCGGCGACCGCCTCGTCGAGGAAGCACCCGATCCGTTCCGTACCTGCTTCGAACGCGACCGCGACCGCATCCTCCACGCGACCGCATTCCGCCGCCTCGCCGGCAAGACCCAGGTGTTCGTCTTCCCCGAAGACCACCAGCGCACCCGACTCACCCATGCACTCGAAGTCGCCCAAGTGGCCCGCTCGGTGTCGCAGGCCATCGGGCTCAACACCGCGCTGACCGAGGCGATCGCCATCGGCCACGACTGCGGCCACGGACCCGGCGGACACGCCAGCGAAGATGCGCTCACCCCCTACGTCGCCGAGGGGTACGACCACGCCGTGTGGGGCGCCAACGTCGTGCTCGTGCCGCTCAACCTCTGTGCCGAGACCCTCGACGGCGTACGCAACCACTCGTGGAGCCGCCCCGCACCGGCGACCCCAGAGGGCGAGGTCGTCTCCTGGGCCGACCGCATCGCCTACGTCTGCCACGACTTCGAAGACGCCGTCGCCGCCGGCATCGTCACCCCCGAACAGCTTCCCCCGATGGTCAGCTCGCGGCTCGGCACCGACCGGTCGACGCAGCTCGGCACGCTCGTGCGAGCCATGATCCGCGCCACCGCCGAAACGGGCCGGATCGGGATGACCGAACCCGAAGCCGAGGCGCTGGCCGCGTTCCGCCGGTTCAACTACGACGAGGTGTACCTCCGCCCCGCCAGCGTCGACCAGGCCAACTCGGTGATCCGACTGCTGCGCGCCCTCGTCGACCACTACATCGCCCACCCGGACGACATCCCCGCCGACGAACGCGGCGACGCGGAAGGCGCCGACGCCGGATCGGAACCGGTCGTGCGCGCCGCGGTCGCCTACGTCGGCGGCATGACCGACCGCTACGCCTGCCGCCAAGCCATGGCGCTGCTCGGCTGGGACCGCAGCCTGCTGCCCGTCGGCATCGACATCTGACCGATCATCCCGGCCCGCAGCACCGTCGGGAGCGGGCTTCCGAGCATCCGGCGGATGCGCCCATCCGCAGACATGAAGCTCGCAGGCATCTACTTCGCGGCGGCCATTCTGCTGTTCTGGACGGGCACCGCGTGGGAGAGCGCACAGGCCGCCACGATCACCTCCTCGTACGCCGAGGGCCATCGCAACGTGCTCATCAACGACTACCGCGCCGACGGCCTCGGCACGTTCAGGTTGACCGACGGCGACCGTGTGGCCGTCGCGCTGTGCGTCGAATCCGACGTGGGCCACTCCACCGAGCGCGACGCGTACGACCGCGTGAGCGGCGTCGACGCGAACTGGCGACTCGACACCCTGGTCTGGCTCGTGGCACGCGACTCGCCGCTCGACGCCGACCACGCGACGGCAGCCGCAGCACTCACCTGGTTCTACGCGGACGCCCGTCGCACGATCGGGCCACCGGTGTGGTCGAACGGGGCACGTGACTTCGCTCCGGTGACCCCGCGATCGCCCCACCGATGGGACGCCCTGCCAGCGTTCGGCTCGGCGTACCCCGTGGGCCTGCGTTCGGGCTCGGTCGATCTCGAGCGCGCCGAGCGCCTCGTGCTCGACTGGCACCGTCGAGTCGAGCGGTGGCGAGGGCCGTGGTCGCTGTCGGTCTCGTCCGCCGAAGGTGACCTCGTGGTGTCGCTCGAGGGCCCCGGCGGGCCGATCCCCAGGCAATCGATCACCGTCACCGGGCCGGGCACACCGGGAACCGTGACCACCGATGCATCCGGACGCGCCCAGGTCGGCTACACCCCGGGGGCGGGCACGATCTCGTTCTCGGCCGTGGCACCCGGCATCCGGGAGGAATGGGACGGTTCCGGCGAGGTACAACGAATGATCACCGCCACCTCGGCGCCGCTGTTCACCGTCTGGCTGAACTCATCGATCGTCACCGTGCCACCCCGGCCGACCACCACCACCACGACCACGACCACCACCACCACCACCACGACCACCACGACCACCACCACGCCGACCACGGTGTCAGCGACGACCACCACCACCACCACCACCACGACCACCACGCCGACGACCACCACCACCACGCCGACCACGGTGCCAGCGACCACCACCACCACGACCGCACCGACCACCGTGCCAGCCACCACGACCACGACCACCACCGCCACCACGCCGACGACCACCACCACGCCGACGACCACCACGACCGCACCGACCACCGTGCCAGCAACGACGACCCCCGCCGCGACGACGACCGCGGCGGCCCCCACCACGACCGCGGCGGCCCCCACCACGACCGCGGCGGCCCCCACCACGACCGCGGCGG
>JAOXNT010130784.1:0-11358 GCA_028565815.1 Cletocamptus dominicanus | reverse complement strand
GTCTGTACGTTAGCGGGGCTTGGGTTTTGAATTATAGCGGCCCGTTCATTGTTACCTAACTGCACATTTCCTGCTTCTATATACCAGCCAGCAAAAACGTTTTCAGGCGTGCCATGCGTTGTATCATCCTGCGTAAACTGTAAACTCGCCATGCCGACAATGTTATACCGCGTCTCTTGCGTTCCAAATGCGGATGGCACATTAAAACCATGCGATATACGGTTAGTGTTTGGATTGAATGTCTCGGCTCCGATCCACGGGAACGTGAAATTTGCGTCGTCAAAAAAGTAACTAATAGCAAGTTCTTGTCCCAGAGTATCGCCATCACCAATCAGGTTCCACGCAGAACCATTCCACCAGTACATGTTGTCAGGATTGGTAGAGGTGTCAATGTAGTACGGATTGCCGTTTGCAGGGGGTGCAGTGGGTGGCACTGTACCCGTGTTAGGGTTCAGGTCTACCAAATCCACGATGTCACTAGCGCGACCTGTATAGTAGGTACCTGAATCTGCAGTGCCGGGAGTGCCGCCACGGTTGATTGACAGGTAATCATTAGGTTGAATTGTCATTTTCTATCTCCTTACGGCAGCAATGGGCGGCACATCCATGATACACATGGAGCGTACAGACGACCGTCCAAGCCGGCCTCAATAATGTTGCCCGCGTCGTCTGAGATAAGGTCACCCTCATCTAAAGTAACAGGATTGCCCGGGGTACCATCGCCAGTAATAGGTCCGCTCGTAGCTACTTCGCTAAGTAACGGGCAGAGGATTCCGTCAATAAGAATCCCATCTGCGACACACTCTACTTGGCTGCCAAGGTTAAGCGTGTAGTCTTCGCCGTCAACCCGGATAATGTATGTCTGAGGGTCTACCTCGATAACCTCTACATCAGAGCCGTGCGGCACGATATAAGTCATGCCGTCTTGAGTAATGATGGTCTGGTTATCGGTTTGGGTGATCGTAAGATCAGTGCCGCAGCAATTTCCCATGCCTGATTCTCCTATGGTGACCAGCGCACCGGTCGTTATCTCTTGGTATTCAACATACGCATCGCCGCTAGGTTCAACGTCACCGGGCTCGTTACAGTAGCAGCGATTAAGCCTATAACGTCCCGATACAGGTAACACAATCTGGTTTGACTCGGAAGTCAAAACAGTGCAACAGCCGCATTTTTCTTTCAGCGGCTCGAAATACTCTGATAGGCCCATAGAATCTGCTATCTCTACGAGAATCTTTTCGCCGGGCTCCATATTAAAAGCACGGATTACAACTGGGTAGTCGCCCACCATAAACTCAGGAGACAGGCAACCGTCGTTGCACACTCTTTGAGTACCGCACTGTGCTTGCTCTGTGCCGCAGCCGAAAAGGACGCCTTTGTTGCCAGAGCAGCTATTCAATGAGTTAGACATGCTTACTTATCCTTCTTCGATCAGCGCCACAGCAGTCTTGCTGCAGCGTCCGCCATGCAGCAGGGGAGGGTTTCACATACGATAAGGACTTCGCCCAGCTCGCCGTTAAACCTGACTCTAAACCGTCCAGTAAAAGGGATCACGGTGTAGTTGTTTGGCGCCTGTATAGTCATGGGCTGCCCGTTAATCACTATGTCTTCAAAGTGATCGCCCTCGTTAGGGCCGTGCACCTGCTCAATGGTGAACGATTCGCCGGGAGACATATTAAACGCGCGGATTTGGTGAGGCTCTTCACCGACGGTGAAAGTCACACTCGTATTAGACTCAGATGCAGGGCTTACCAGCACGCATCTTTCCATAACAGGCTTACAATCATCGTAAGACTGTCGGCTAAGCGTTGTTCCGGTATCAATAGGTGCCATCGGTCACACCTCCATTACACGGTGCGCAGGGCAGCTACGACATCCATAAGGATAGGGCGCACTTTTGACCAGTTAGACTCACCTTTGTTGGGGATAACCACTACAGGATCGTGCCAGTACAGGGTGCGGCGGGTGTATCGTGCTCCGATACCATCAGTATTATACGTCATCGCCTGATTTTTGTGGGGAAAAGCAACCCGAAACCGGTTTTCCGTCAGTATTTCTACGACGGAGCCCCGACCAAACAGGACATCAAATACTTGGTCGCCCAGATACAAGGGGTGACCGTCCATTGTGTAAAGTTCATCACTCATTTTTCAATCTCACTTACCATTCAAGCCTCAGAATCCAATACTCTATACCTGTGACGGCGGTATCAGACCCGATGGCAGACTTGGGGCTTGACTTCTGCCGTCAAGCTCCGGCGGTGGTGTGCCTTGCTGCAGGGAAGGCTCTACTGGGAGGGACGCATCGGCGGTTTCTTGCTCTAGAAACGCCCCGTTCGGACCCATTCCTGCGGTATTTTGTGCAGCGGCACCGGCTGCTTGGCTTCGTATTAGCTCCGCTATCTCTTCTTCGCGTTGCGGGTCCGGTACAACTTCATCTGCACTGTAACCCAACCCTCTAATAACATCACGAAGGACAATCTGCAAACCTTTTGCTGGAACAATTCCTGCTTGAGCGTAAGGAGTCAGCATTTGCAAGACTTCCACACTCCGAGACTGGGACAATTCTCGCTGCAGGAGGCCGCTCGAACCCCTTGCAACCACATGCGTATCGAATTTTATAGTGTCATCCGGGTTATATAGAAGGTTCATAGCCACATAGGTCTCTATCAGCGGCTCGATAACATCTTTGTCAACCTGTGATATGACTTTTTTAATGCCTTTGGCTGCATTGCCCATGAGCAATGACAGCCCGCCAAGTGTTCTACCGGCGCCAGCTACCTGCGGATTGCCAAGAACATAGGCGGGGATACCGGAAATGTCGTCCGCCTGCTTCATAAATCGCTCATATATACCCATCAACTCGTTAGAGTTTGAGGCGACATTGTGGAATCTGAAGGCTGGCAGGTTGTTTGCCACTATGGGATCGCTATCAACCGAAAACATTCTATAAGGAGTTACCTCTGTGATGTCTTCTTCCATACTTAATCGGCCAGCATCGTATTCTCCTATAGGTCCGGCAGAGAAAGCCATGTTCTTCACAAGCGCACGGACAGACGCATTGCCCACTCGCTGCACATCTCGCAGTAGTTTAGGCAGGCCACTGCCCCAAAACGACCCCGGAGACTTGTCAAAGCTGGTCATGTAGAATGGCCTACGCCCAAGCGGGTAAGGATTCAGTATCGCTCGTATGGCGTAGTTGCCGACAACCCACACCTCTGCCTCGTGAGTCATAGTAGGGTCTACGTCCAGACCCCATTCAGACAAAAGTTCACCATCTATCTGGCCGTAATACACAATCGCGTCATAGGTATTAGAGGTGTTGTCCGGTGTGTCGGACATGTCGACGCCGTCCAGCTCTTCTTCTATATCAGTGCCGAAATTATCCCACTCCCAACCAGTAGGGTTGTCGTGCATTACTGCTCGGATAGATGCTTCACGAAAACCAGACAGGTTGCTGGTATTCAATAGCTGGCGAGATGTCATCGACACTCTATGTACAATATAGGCGCCGTCATCAATATCCGTAGAATCGGGGGACGGGTAAAGGTCCATCGGGTCGACCCGAGAAATACTATACATCGGCACTTCTACAACTTCAGTGCCCCCGTCGGACCACCGCATGCGCTTGCGGTATTCTACAACCGGGCCTTTCAAAATAGCCGAGGGCATCGTACCCAAATCGTCAATAAACTCGTCAAACGCTACACGCCATCCACCTTCTAGGAGCTGGTCAGAGATTACCTGCTCCATGCGCATGGCTGCTTCGGTCGTAACTTTTTCAATGTGGGATTTTGCCAGATGCTTGAGAGTCGTTAGCCGCTCGACGATTGTGCCATCGAAGCCCGCAGAAGCAATCTCTTCCATAACCTTGTCAAGGATTATATCTTCAATATCACGCGGCATGTCCGGCATAGGGGACGGCTTCAAAGTCCACGGTTTATCCTCAGCGTTGATTATGATGTCAGAAACCCACGACCGGAATGCGCGAACTTTGAGGTTAGTTATGCCCATATAAATAGCGTTGTGGTCCAGAAGCTCGTAGTCTTCCGGGTCGTACTTAGACTGCACGGCGCGTCGTGCGCGGTGCATGTCCTCTTCTACGCCGATCTCTATGCGATGGTCCCGTGCCCTTTGCGCTGCATGGTGGACAAACATAGCCAAGTCCTCAAGAGAATCCTCTTGCTCGAACTCCTCAAGCTCCTCATCCAAGCTCGTCATTTTACTTGTATCAATCATCATCGGTACGGCCTAACGTCTGGTTAACAGCGTCAATGACAGCCTGTCTAGCATACTCTAGGTCTTCTAGGAACCGATCATCTGGGTTTTTTGGCAAGTTAGCTGATACACTGAATGTTCCATTGTATCGAACAACAGCACTCAGTAAAGCTGCTTGTATGTGGTCTTCGCTTTTGTGTACCTCCCCCCACACCGCATGTATATCCGGGTCACCCATAAACGTACCACACGCCGCACACTCAACAGCTGAATCTTTATGGAGGTAAAAGTGCTGCGACCCGCACTTGCAAGTCGCCACTTCCTGCCCAGCTTCTGTAGCCTCGGCACGGTCTTCTTTTGTCGGGAATGGGATTACTTCACCCATGATACCTCCTATGCGTATAGAAATTTTTTAGATGGGGCCTGCTTCTTACGACCGGCTGGTCTACGATTGCCATGTAGTAAGTACAGGGCTGCGTACTGCAACGCGTCCGCAATATGGGAGTATTTGTTTTTCTCGGGCTTGTCTTGGTATTCCCCGTCAAACTCCGACTGTCTGCGTTTCTGGAACCTGTAGCCACCAGCAAATGCTTCTACTAGCGTTACGCAATTTGGACTTATCACAAAGCCTCCGTTGCGATCTAGGAAATAAGAAACACTCTCTATCCTAGGTATCAAATCATTGGTTACAGCGGGTATAGCTGCGAACCCGTGCTGCCGCAGAGTTTCAAAAGAGTTCATCTTTGACAAGGCAGACCGGCCTACGCCTGAAGGGTCGCCTACCACCTGCACCGGTATGCGGGGGTACTTGGCTTCTAGCTTTGGCGCCAGATGTTCTACCAAGAATGTCTCCAGAGTCACATCTGTTGGGGCTATCTCATCGAGGACAATGAGCTGTCCTGAAGGAGACAGCTGCACGAGGGCAGCGGCTGGGTTCAAGCCAAAGTCCATACCAATTACTATCTGGTGATACGGTGAAGCCTCTACTATAGAGTTTGCTTGGTGTACCTCTGGTGAAAATTGAGGCCATACCGGTTTGCCAGAAAACGTCATGCCGTATTGCCCGAGCACAAACACTTTAATGTACTCATCAGTGGCGCCCGCTATCTGATCGTAGTAGTAGTCGAACCCGTTCGGTAGGTACTCTACATTTTCAGCAAGGGGGTTAGGGGTGTACTCCAGCTCCCCAGCAGATGTGTCTGCGTTCGGGTTGTATATAAGAGGTGCAGGTTGCTTGAACAGCGTGTGTCGCTCCGGGCGGTCAACCTCAAACAATCGGTAAATCCAAGACCGCACAGCCGGAGGGTTGGACTCCATTATTATACCGCGCCATGTCGCGCCGTATCCCGTCGCGTTATTCTTCTTAGGGTACCGGCCTACGCGGCCCCGCAGGTATATAAGGACTTGCTCTGGAAGTTCTGACGCCTCAGATATGAACGCCCCGGTTACCTCCAAAGAGCGGAGTTTCTTAACCGAGGCTGCATCGTCCAGCGCAATAAACAGCACCTCCATGTCCAGCGTCGTGCCGTCCGGCAGTGCCTGTTTCAGGCGTGACCGGATAGGGGTGTCGTACACAGTGGTGGCAACGTCACCGAACCATGCTTCCCATGTCTTGATAACCGTAGACTTGAGCTCCGGGTAGGAGTTACGAATAGCAACCCATCGAACTTTACGTATGCCCTCGCTGTCTGGCTGCTGCCGCAACCCGACAAAGAACATCTCAAGACAGCACATGGTTGTCTTGCCGCCACCCACCGGGCCTAGGATAAGGCGGACCAGAGACTCTGTGTCGTTGTGGAATTTCTCCGCCGTAGCAGAAGGTATGTAGTTAAGGGCCGTAACACCATCACTGCTCATGCTCTATTACCTTCGGCTTGTTCGCGTTCTCTACACGCTGTAGTGCATCGAGGCCGGGTATGTTGCCACCTATCTGTATTGTAATAGGAGGAGGCGGAGGGCCTTCA
This sequence comes from Cletocamptus dominicanus, assembly GCA_028565815.1. Lineage (NCBI taxonomy): Eukaryota > Metazoa > Arthropoda > Copepoda > Harpacticoida > Cletodidae > Cletocamptus > Cletocamptus dominicanus. The sequence goes on along the minus strand of JAOXNT010130784.1, from coordinate 5,177 downwards.
GACTTGGGCGGGGACCACTGGCCGGGATTCATACGCTCGGCAATAGATGCTGCCTGTTGTGCGTAGGCTTTTATCATAGCAGCGTCGTGCGAGTTGGCCGGTGACTGTGTCAGAGCAACTTGAGCCCGCACCATGTTCATATCGGCGCAGGCTTTAAGTGCCTCGTGATAGTCATCAGGGGATAACCGCGCTCGAACCCATCGTCTAAATGAAAGCTGGGGCACGTCATATTGTAAGGCCAATACGGGCGGTAGCTTGCCTCGGGCTATTTCCTCAAGTATGACTTCTGGAGTCACGCTGTCCAATACAGCAAAAGCCTCGGCCTCGTCTTTAATACCGCCTTGTTGCCCGGATGCGAGTATGCGGGCGTCTTGGAACACCGCATGAAACTCACTCCGATGTGCGCTTACTGCTTCGCTCATGGCTTTAACCTGTAAACCCCCCGCTCCATCAGGAAATGAGAAAAACTGGAGCGGGGGGTGTCGGGCCGGGGGAGAGGGAGGGGTAACCGGCCCGGATGGTTATCGCTTGAATACTGCGAGGATAACTTTGGCAAGCGCAGAGCGCATAGTACCAAGACCTGCAGCGGCCAGAACGATCTCTAGCCAATTCTCTTGCATCGTTGCGCCGGGGATGTCAATACCTGCAACGCCTTCGAGAAGCGCAATCAGGGCAACAACCGCTGCTACGATGTATGTTTTCATACCGTCGAGGGGGCCGCCCTTAACAGTTTCGGGTGTGGATGTCATCTCAGGTTTCTCCTGTTTCGGTTGAGTATCCGTGACTTGTAGATCATTCTCTACCTCACCACGAATGGCTTTGTCCAGCTCATCAAAAGCTGCACGGGAGGCGTCTCGCTCTTTGATAAACTCAAACGCCCGGGCCTGTGTGTTGCGTCCCCACACGCCGTCGACCACGAGTTTTTTCTGGGACGGTTTGCGCGAGCGGTTCAGTTCCGACTGCACGCGGCGGATATGGGATGTTGTAACCGGCCCGATCTTGCCGTCAATCTTGAGTGGGTGAGTCTGCCATGAGCCCAATAGGTAAGCGAAGTTGTCATTGATATACCGCTGAATGTCTTTGGCAGACATAACGCGAGACGGGTCTTTCTTCTTATTCTTGGGCGTGCTCTTCGGCTTCTCAGATACTTCGTCCACGCCAAAAAAGTCACGAATTTCCTTCGGTCGCTTGGACATGGGAATATCAAGCACGGCTCGAACTTCTTTGCGAATTTCGTCGCCAATGGAAATGGCGCCGCGTGGCGGGTTCTTACTGCGCTTCTCGTAGACAGGGTACCGTGTAAAATCCCACTTGCCTCGCTGCTTTACGCCTAGCACCGGCTGCACCTCTGCATGAGACAGGATGGTCTTCACGTGAACAGGCACATCAAACTCTTTCGAGAGGATGGCAAGGGCGTGAATAAACGTCTTATGCTGCTTCTCGTTTATCGGGCGGGGGCCCTCAACGTACGGAACTTCCCGCGCCTTAACCATACCGGCGAGGGCTACACCAAACGATGCAGTATTAAGTGAGCGTGTATGCGCAGCGTACTTGCCGTCGCGTGTGCTCAGCTGATCCCGCCAGTCGTATTTGCCTGCATGGATCACGCCGTTCTGGTCGATGATAAGGTTATAGTGTTTCTGGTTCAGCTTGGTGACATTGCCCCAACCTGCGTCCCAATGCGTAATGATACGCTCGATGTCTGTCTTTTTCATTGGCCTGCTTCCAACTGTTTAATCCGTCGCTCCAGATAAAATCTGGCTTTCTTCAAATCCTCAAGTTCATCGGCTTTACGTCCTGCCCGTGCGATATACTTACCAACTTGCCACAGATGAGGGCTATTGGCAAACCAATCCTCAAGCACGTCGATAACCTCAAACCGTCCGAATGTATAATGAGGGGGGTTGTTAACCGGGTCGTGGGTAGATGTACTGAATGTCCAGCGATCATCGCGGGGCCAGTACTTACAATATTCATCGTCGGGCTGATACTCTGATTGCTCGGCAAGGGATGATGGGGCCGGGTTTGTGTTCTCGTCTAGCATGTGCGTCTCCGTGCATCTGTGCGTCGGGGTCGGGCGTCGGTCGCTCTGACAGGACGCACTCTGTAAAACACCCACCACAAGTAGGGCGGAGCGACCGACAGTGTCGGTTTACCCCACCCTAAATAAGGATGTCAATAGAAACAACTGGAGGTGCTGTCTCGTATTGAGGCTACCTCGTTTGGGGACGTGCGTCAAGCGTTTGCATTTACGAAAGTTATGGTGTACTGAAGATAAAAACAACCGGAGTTCATCTCATGGAGTTTGCTGTTGTATTGGTTTTCTTTTTGTCGGACGGCACGTTCGAAGCTAGCCCGCCTCGCCCTGTAGACACTATAGAAGAGTGTGTAGAAATCGCGGAAGGAGTCTACGATATAGAACTCTCTCCCGGTCTGGAAGCGGTGCAAGTCATATGCACGATTAGCGAGTCTGGACCTTCTACATAATATAAGTGTGACGCATGCCGACAAAACCTGTATCTGACGAGGCTCTCCTCGCCACTTTACGTGCGCTCGAAGAGTCGGGTAACTCTCCGACCAAAGCCGCTGCATTGCTATCTATAAGCACAAACACTGTGCAGAGACATAGACAAGAAGCGCAGAAGCGCGGGCTTGATTTATCTGATGGTGTCCGGGAGGCTATGGACTCTCTCGGTATGAACGGCGCCGAGTTGACTGGCGGTTGGCTAAAGAACCAGCAAGCAAGTCTCCGGTTCAAAGTTGATCGCCTTGCCATAGACACCGACGACATGATCGCCAAGCTGGAAACGGCGTTCCAGAACATCCCGAAGATAAAACTCCCCAAGCCTTCAGTAAGGCCAGACTCTGACTTCCTTACTTTGTATCCTTTATTCGACGTGCATTTCGGCATGCTCGCATGGGGCCGAGAAACCGGACAGCAAGACTACGACATCGAACACGCACGGGAAGACCTTCTGTCCTCAATGGCAGAGGTCATGTCTGAAAGCCCGGATAGTGAACAGGCGATCATTGTTCTGGGCGGGGACTTCTTCCACGGAGATGACCAGACCAATGCGACTCCGCAGTCACGGCACCAACTCGATGTCGATAGTCGCTATTACAAGATCGTCGATGAAGGCGTCGCTGCCATGGCGGCAATTATTGAAGCAGTGGCGGACAAACACAAAAACGTACTTATTCGCGTACTTCGTGGTAACCATGACCCGCATAGTCATTTGTTATTGGCGTTCGCTCTTTACGAGCGGTATAGAAATGTTGACCGTATCGTTGTGGAAAAGGAACCCCGGGACATTTTTATGTACCAATGGGGGCGATGTATGTTGGCCGCACACCACGGCGATAAGATGAAGCCAAGAGCCCTTGTCAATTTCCTCAGTGATGCTTGTCCTTTCTACTCCGCATGCAAACACCGGCACGTGTTCACCGGCCACGTCCACCACATAGTCGCTGAAGAGTTTCCCGGTATAACGTGGGAGAGCCTGCAGGCGTTCTGTCCACCGGATGCGTATGGGGCTCGATTCTCCCCACGTCGATCCATGCAAGCCGTCACGTTCCATAAACACTTAGGCATTAAACGTCGGGGGTACGACCCCATTCAGAGAGATTAAAAAATTTTACCGGTGGTGTTTCGTAGGGGTGGGTGTGCGTTCGGGTGGTCCAGCAGGGGGTTGATTTTGTTTGGTTTTTCTTTTCTTATATTTGTCCATTGACAAAGCCGCAGTAGCTCAACGGTAGAGCCGTCCGCTCATAACGGATTGGTTGCAGGTTCGAGTCCTGCCTGCGGCACCAGTTTTATGCGTTTCAGGTAATAAAAATAATTTATGCGCTGTAGCGCATAGGAGTGGGGGTATGTTCTGGTGGTCCGGCAGGGGGTGGGGGTTTGTGTACGCGGGGGTTTAAGGGGTTCCAAATTTGCGCGACCTATGGGGGGATGAAGAGAGAAACACCCCCATGCCTGTCGCTTTGGTCCATTGGGGGGGGCTATAACGTGGAAGCGTGGAGCGTGGAAGCGTGGAAGCGTGGAAGCGTGGAACAAAACAAGAACACACAAGGCACAAAAAAACCCCGCCGGATTGGCGGGGCTCAATGGTTGCGCGGTCCTATCATCCAAGGATTTTGGAAGCCTTGACATTCAGACCGTTAACAAGGTTCAGGCGTTCGATGTCGCTTGAAGCGTTGGCGCAATCAAGCAAGGCCACGCCATACGTCGCAAGCAATGCAATCTGATTAGTCACTGGCTTAGGTGCATCGCTGCCCAAAATTGTTTTGAGATTGTCGGCGGCATGTTGGATACGTCCCGCAAGGTTGCGCATAGCTTCCACATGGTCAAGACCAGCCTTGTCCGGCGTGCTTTCTACACCGTCAACGTTGGCTTGTACAACAGCGTCAGGTGTTACACTTGCAGGCTTGGCTTGCGTGTTTGGCTTGCGCGGTCCGCTTTTGATCTTTTTGACTTTCATGCCCGCCAGTTTAGCAGCGGTTTGCATGTATCGCGTGAATCGCGTTTTTGCGGCGCTTGCGCTTGCTCCCGCTTCCACCATTCCCGCGATAATTTCGGCGCGGGTCTCTTTGGATACTTTGGCGCACCCTTTATCATCCGTCGTAAGCAAAGCTGCAAAGTCTAGCAGGGCCTCATAGCGGGTGCGTTCGCTTTTGACCAGCCGAACGCCTACACCATGCGCAAAGCCGTCTTTGCTTGTGTCTCGCTTCTCGACGTAAATCTTGCTTGCATTGTATGCCCGCTTGTTTTGTTGGCTGTCGCCCTCCGCATTGATAAGCAGTGTCACCAAATCGGTGCGCGATGGTACTTTTGTCGTGTTTGTTTCATTTGTCATTTTCTATTCCTTTCAAATCAAGGCAGGGCACAACGCCGAGCCATGCCCATGCTTAGCACATAGAAACAGATCACGCAATAGGACCATGCAACTTTTTTGCATGATTCCCGAAAAAGTTACATCATGTAACTTTTTGAGGGATCGCCCGCACATATTAAATGAACGCGCGACGCGCGGGCGCACACACAAGGACGCTAGATCGTATGCCCATGATCCGCTGAAAAGTTACATGATGTAACTTTTTAAGGACGCTAGATCGTATGCCTGTGACTCGTGAGTCCTGTTACTCGCGAAAAAAGTAGGTCCGGCTTTTTTTTCTGG
>JAOXNT010130562.1:0-11381 GCA_028565815.1 Cletocamptus dominicanus | reverse complement strand
CTCTCGCCCATTGTCCAATATTCCTTACTGCTGCCTCCCGTAGGAGTCGGGTCCGTGTCTCAGTACCCGTGTGGGGGTCCACGCTCTCACGCCCCCTAGCTATCGTAGCCTTGGTAAGCCGTTACCTTACCAACTAGCTAATAGCACGCACACCCATCTAAAAGATGTTTAATCATTAAACCATGCGGCTTTATGATCCTATCCAGTTTTAATCCCAGTTTCCCAGGGCTATTCCGGTCTTAGAGGTAGGTTGTGTACGCGTTACTCACCCGTTCGCCGGTCGTCAGCCAGAGCAAGCTCTGCTGTTACCCCTCGACTTGCATGTATTAAGCCTCCCGCTAGCGTTCATCCTGAGCCAGGATCAAACTCTCCATACTAGTTTGATTTTTATACTGCATTAAATGCAGCTCTTACCTGTCTCATTTTTCACTTCTTTAATTGACTATTATATTAACCTAGTCTTAAGTGCTGTTCTCTCCCTTATTTCAAATAACTTTTTTGCTTTTTTCAAAATGTCTAGTGAACTTTTTCACTGTCTCTTTTCTCAAAAGCGGATTGCAAAGGTACAGCGACTACTTTCAATTAGACAAGGCTTTTTTCAAAAAAAATTAAAAAAATATTCTCGCACCAACTCAACAACCTCAATATGAAGCCTTTAGCTTCTAAAAAAAATTAAAAAATGTTCGCCATCAACCTCAAGTCCATATTATTCACTTGGACTTACTCATGGAGATTAAAAGTATAAACGCTGTCCCTACGCTATGCGTTCCACAATTGCTCTCTTTTGAGCGAAAGCCTCCTTGCAGCCTATCCCGCTGACTATCTTTTGGGAAAAACTTCTTCAACAGAGAATGCATAGAGCAGCGGAAACATCAGTCGGGCAACAGCGGAGAGGGCGAATGGGATACCTAATTATAGGAGCGTTCACCGCTGAGATGATCAAGCTTGTAGAAACTCCTATATCTGCGATATGACTAGGATTACATTGTCTATTTTTTTGGCTTTACGCCAAAAGCAAAACAGCTCTTGAGCTATCCTAAGCGGTGTTGGATACGTTTCTGTAGAACTCATTCTTGTATACTGAAATGACTGTCATGGACTGCCTTTCGTTTGTTTTGCTTGTGTCGGAGCCATATAAGAGTAGAAGGCTGTAATGAAGAAGGCTGCGAGATACGCTGATAGTATATCATTCTTTTTCCTGAATGAGCCTCTTGGTTATCTTGGAGGGTTTAACTATAAATATATCTTGTCGGAACAATAGACTAATGCTTTACTCTCAGCCCCTTGTACATACTAGATCCACTGCGTGTTTCAATTTCTGGATTTTCAATGACCATTCTGGAGGTTGCGGCGAGATCCATATCATTCGGACTTATTTCAAGTGAGCACCCTAGATTCTACTAGATAAATTTCAATATGTATTAATTGCCTATCAGTCTGCTCCATTCCCTTTTTGTCGGCTGGATGTGCAATAAGCATTTTGCATATAAAATGCACAAAATGAGAGTCAATCTATCTTCAATATTTTCTTGTGTATTATATTTCTGCCGTTGTAGGCTCTTACAAAATAAACGCCATTTGGATGTTGAGAAAGATCAAAATGTATGAATGGCTCGCTAATCCCTTTTGACTCTACAACTGTCCCCAACGAGGAGATAATGTCCACAGTATGATAACGATAACTATTGCGAATGAAAACTGAAATATTGTCCCTAAAAGGATTTGGCACTATGCCTAAATCACCTGTAGTATTCAAATGCCAATCCACATTTACGCTATCTGGATCATTGTTTGCAGTGTCTGGAACATGAGTGACACTGTCCGCAATAGGAAACCGCTTGAGGTTGTTGGATATGTTTGTATCAATTACATTGTGAATTTGATGAATTACAAAGCTGTGCGTATCGATTTCACTATACCTGTTACTTAAAACTAGAGAAAGTTCTAGTGGGATGAGGACTGTATCTTGAGGCTCTATCTGTTCAATGACGACAGTGCTAAAAGTCTCTTTGTGAGGGCATCCTCCATAATCATAATAATGATCAGGCCAGTGCATGGATAATCGAAATGAATCAATGACAATTGAAGTATTGTTGTACACTACCAATTCTAATCCCTTGATGCTGTCAAGACTTTCGTTTGCATCCAAAAGAAGGGTGTCAAAACTAGCTGAAACCAACTCTACATCGCCAGTTGGCCAGCTATCATAAACTCCACCCTCTGGGGATTTGAAGATGACGTCTTTGATAGGCGGATTGGCTTGATATGTATTGACTATCGATACCAATTTTCTTTCTGGATATAAATCTGCCTCAGCCAGGTCATTATATTCCAAATCTCGGTACAAAATGAGCTCCTGATCTTCATCTACAAATGCATACCCCTTTTCAGAATCAATAAAATCAAACTGCGCACGAGGATCATCTAAACTCAATAAAAGAACTGTGTCTAACACTTCTCCCACAAGAACCATAGATGAATCATTTCTGTACCAAGCACCTTCTCTCGAATAGCTGTCATAAGCAAAGAAAGAATTTTGACCAACGACTTCGGGAAGTATTACCTCTGATACGATAAAATCATCTTCTTCGGCATCATATTGAAATTGATACCACTCTTGATTACCCAAGAAATAATCTGCATAAAACAACTCTTTCGAAAGTGGTTTAATTTCTTGGTATTTTGGGGTGGGTGGATATTGTCCCCAAGATGAATTAAGTCCGACTCTGTAAATTCGGTCATAATTGGTAAAAAACAATCCTTGCTTAAATGTAGACCAAATTCCCAAGCCAGGAAATGTCTGCAATTCAAGACTGGTTACTGGGCTGCTTAAATTGAGAACGCTGGTGTAACTGCCATCCAGAGTATAAACCTTATAAGATGAAACACCCTCATTGCCAGAGCAACGTTCGGGTTCGTTGAAAATATGAAGGTGTCCATCCACCACCCTTGAGGACACTTGTCCTGAAGGAAATAATCCAAATTCCTTCTTACCGGTGGAGATGTTGTATACAAATACATACTCTTTGGACTCTGTCAAGATCCGATCTCCACTCAAGTATTTTACCTCGATTTCCTCCTCAGGGTGCATTACATTATGCGTGATCACTTGAGATCTAAGAAAAAAAGGAATCAACAGAATGAGGGTGATTGTGGGAATTAGATTTTTCATTGGTTTTTTAATTTACTGAGATTTATTCAAAGATAGTTATTTATCCTTTAGCAAGGAATCCAAGGACACAAGAGTTGCACTCATAGTAGCATAGAAGGCATTTTGCCTTGTCCTGTCGGTGGTCAACACTAGAAAACACTACGATAAGCTAATCGCGCATTATGCGACTATTGGGAATGTTGAAGGCTGGAAGGATTGATAGATATTGTTCGTATCTATCCTAAACTACTATTAAACGTAAGCTACGACGCACAATTCAACATTGTATAAATCTAAAATATCCTAGTTTTGGGCGAAAGCCCTGATTCATCTATCTACTGGTCTCCTTTTTGGCGAAAGCTAATCCAATCTCTGAAAAAAGACCGTACAGGAATCTACTGCTAGAGAAAGATCTGGTAGCTCAAATGTAAATCCCGCTTCTCGGCCAAAAGCGTACATCTTAGCCTCCTGAAACTCCTCACGAGTATCGATCGTGCCCTCCATGTATACTTGGTAGGATGCCAAACCCATAAAATTGGGTGGCAAGAAGCGACAATTGTAATCCGCTGGATGATTGTCTTTATACTCCTCTGTATAGTTGGCCATAATCCGCGATGCCAGGAAATAATATACCCTTGGCGATAGCCTCTCGATCTTGGAATAGCTTCCCGGATCCTCGGAAATGGCAATATCTCTATCGTCCAAAAATTTGTCCCTAGATTCGAGTCTTTTTGTAAAGCCGCCATTTGGAGTAATATCGAGCTCCATGGTATCGAATGTAAATATAATACTGTCGTATGCTCCATAATAGGCACAAAAGCAGTCTCCTCCCGTCGTCAAAAGGTATTGATTCTCTTTCTTGGACACGCAATAGCCACCCGAGCCCGGACTTCTGTCTATGTCCTGGCAGCTCGGCGGGGCGAAGGTTCCCAACTGATGAAAGTCCTCTTTGCACTGACAGCGACGGTCATCGATATTTTCCAGATTGGCCTCCAGACAGGAGATGCAGTCTAGATTGGAATCACAGCTTACCAGAATTCCGATCAGCGTGATGGTCGCCAGGCATATAAGATTTGTGTTTTTCATATCATGTTGATTGTGAGTATAGATGTATGGAATTGTGGATGATTATCTTCTTCTACGTTTTCGTTTTCGGGGATTTTTTCTTCTACTGCGCCGTTGGTCTTCCTTAATGGCTTGGCTTCCGCCAAATGTATATGATACTCCTATATCCGTGACAAAACTGGGAGTAAAGCCAACTATGCGTCCCTCACCGAGAGTAAGGGACTCATCATCTTCTGTATGCAGCTGACGCACTCCTCTCTGTGTGCGCAGCCGAAGCCCTATGCGATCTGTCCACCTGTATTCCACACCGAGCATCAATCCAATCTCAAAGTCGTCCATCGGAAAGTTCCGTTCATTGTCGTCTTGAATGAGATCGCTCGAGAGGATGCTTCCGCCAAAAACTCCTCCTTTCAGACACCACTTGGCAGTCAAAGGATAAGCTGCTGCTAAGGTCATCCGCAGATGACTCAACTGAATCGTAGTGGGCTCGACAAGAGTGGGAATATCCAGATGACTTTGACTCTGGCGGTATACGAATTCTCCGCTATATCTCCACTTCTGGCCTGTGTACTCGGCCAAACCTCCAATGAAATATCCTGGTCGTAGCTTGGTATCCAGAAAGAATAGCCTGTGCCCCTCGATTTCCATCTCAAAGGAGGAAAATGAAGCTCCCCCTGTCAGTCCGACTTGAACTTTTTGAGCTTTCGCCAAATATCCCAAAAGGCATAGAAATGATACTGTACAAAGTATGAATGCGAATTTTTGGTTTTTCATATTCGAATAATTTTATAATTGCTTGCAATAGCGTCCGATCCGAATGATTGGATGTGACACTATCCTAGAATCGATGCGCCAATAGCGCTGTATATGAGAACAAGGACCTAGAGCCCTCAAGGTATCTTTCACTTCTCCCCGAACTATCTAGGCTAGACGAAGAACTAAAGCTAACTGTGGTCAGCTCGGGCCATCTCTCCAAGGCATACCTGTAATCGAGATTAAAGACTATCGACAATCTCTCTGATACTCGAAATTCATTCTTGATGCCCACTAGAAGTTGATCCGAGCTGATATTTATAGTCTCTGTAGTAAGGCCGATGAGTCTTCCATCTTGAAATAATGCAGATGGAGCGTACTCGAAGTCCAAAAACATCATAGAATATCCCAGTCTTCCATGAAGCCTATATAGCTTTCCGAAATTCAGAATGTGATGCTGCAAACCTACATCCACAGCTAAAGCGATTTCTGTCTCTTCGATTTCCGATGTATGCAGTATTAATTCTCCGTTGATGGATCGCCCCGAAGTCCTCCGTCGGACAAATGTATTCTGCCATCTAGAGAGTACTAGAAAGCCATCTATCCTATCCGTAAGAGCATATTGGTAGCCCAGACTGACACCCCAAGTTCCTGTTCTATAGGGCGTATCCCCTAGGCCTGCTCCAATGAGAATCTGGCTTTTCTGGCCCCATGAGACTGCGAAGGAAATCATGAAAATGAGAAGGGTCAAGTATGTTTTCATACGATAGGTTTATAGCATTTTTTCTTGTGGTCAACTTCACCAAATTTAAGCATTCAATACATAAATCATACTGTATTAAAATGACTTTAACTTTGATCGTTAAGATTATTGATAGGTGAAGAATCAATGAATTGGACCCAAATCTGGTCATAAAATTACGTAGCCAGGCTCTGAAAAGCCGTTCTAAGCCCAACTAGGGAAGTATCAAACCCAACTTCTAAGAGTTGAAACCGAATCTTGACACAACATGCGGTCCACGCAGAGCATATTCAAGTCATATAGCACCAATGATTGCGGAGCATATAACAGTCATGATTCAGAAGTACTATTCACTCTCGTTAAGCGGCAAGTCATCAAAAGCGATAACCAATTCCCAGGTCAGTGATACGCGTCATGTAGGTCTGAATGAATCCCTTATCAATTGTTCTCTGCTTGGAATTCGCAATGGTGTTATACAACCCAAGATTGAAGCGAAGGTCAACGAAGAAGTGCTCTCCGATCTCATACCGACCGCCGATCAAAAACCCCATATCCAATTCGCGCAATGCATTTTCGACTAGATCAATTTCTTCTGCCTCGCTCTTTTGCAGGCCATGTACATTATATCCTATGTACCCTCCAGCGAATAATTCTAGGCCCGATATCAATTGGTATGACATACTCATTGGCATTCTAAGCTGACCTAGGATTAGTTCTGTCTTAGAAATGAGAGTGGGAATCTCTACAAATCCACCACTTAGTCTATATTCGAGCTCGGCTTGTGCTTTTAGCTTTTCCCCTATAGGATGCTCCAAAAAAGCTCGAACAAAAAATCCTTCGCGATACTCCGCAAAAAATCGTTCATCCACAGTACCACCCTGAGATTCCGATGTCACATCGAGCAGAATGGTCGAAAGGGATCCACCCACCTGGGCCCCGTATGACAGAGATTGGGCTGTTCCATTCAGACAAAAAGAAAGTAACAACACTATACCAAGAATGCCATAAAATCTCGTGCTTTTTACCATAAATGAAAGATTCAAATGTTCAATTTTCATAAAAAATAAATCAAAAAACAGTGAATGATACTCTTTCCAACCATCAAACCCAAATAATCTTATGCCAGGGTAAAATCACTCCATTTTCTCAAAATAAAGTGTACAGGTATCAAATGGCTGCCAATGATTTCCGTCTACTGTGTTGTGCCAAACCATCTGTGCCTAACAATAAGAGTTGTCTTCATTGAATTTGCCCCGTATAGCAGCTCTTATAAGCATATTGGCATAGGTGCAAATGCTTGGCGTATCGGGAAGGTAAGACTGGGTGAACGGCAACACTTGGTCAATAAAAAAGTACACACCATCTGGGAGCCATTCAAGCGAATCCACTATTCCCGCAACCTCATAAGAAAAAAAATGTTGCTTTCCTACAGGATCTTCATAATTGTCAGCTACCGTAGGCAAATCCCATCCTGCGGAGTCCAGTATTGACCAGTAACTGCAATAGCAATCCCCAGAACTCCGCAACATATACGAATATGAGGAGAACTCAAAACAGTGCCCTCCATCACCCACCTCGTTCGCGTTTCCCTCGCAATCTGGTTGCCAAAAATCACCGTATTGCTTGTATCCTTCAATACAAGTACAAGCGTCATCCCCCGTTCTGAGATCAAGTAACTCATGTTGACATTCTGGGCAAACCTCGACTTCGTCATGACATGCAATGATTACAATAGACATCAGCACTAGAAAAAGAGACATAAATAATACGGAACTATTTACTTCGTTCATCATTTTATAATGCATTGATTTTTAGAAACATAGTACAGCCATATTGCCTACCGAGGCATACAAAAACAAAATCAGTCTATTCCTATTGGAATTGGTAAAAATGAAGAATACAGGTATCAAACGCATTGTGCTCTCTATAATCACTAGGAAATTCATACCAGAGCATTGTGGCTTTTCCTGTATTGTCCAAAGGGTTCATTCTTCCATAAATACGCGCATAGTAGTAACCCGGCTTGCAATTACCATCAAACTCAGACCCAGAGCCTAAATTTGGCAGATTAACATTTTCAATAAGAAATCGGTCACCTTCGACTTCATCAGAGATATAATAACTGAGATCTCCTAGTTTGCCTACAAAATCTCTCGTTCTGGCGCGCATTTGTAGCAGGCTTGTGGTTGACATTTGCAGTGCAATGGAATCAAAACAGGTATAGGGACTACAATAGCAATCCGATTCCGCCTTCACTAAGAACCAATCGTCTGCATACTCCACGCATGCGGCTTGCGCATCTATGTTTCGATTGAGGCACTCAGGAGGGTAAAATTCTCCAAACTGGTAGTAGCCTTCCTTACAACGACATTCTCTATCTTCGGTCTCCACCAATTCACCGCGATGACAAGACACACAATCAACCTCCATGTTGCATGAAAAAAGAAATGCTCCACAAAGCAAGACCAATACACTAATATTATTGTTACCTAACCACATGTTTATAAGTTTTTATTTCACCAGTTGATTTATTGACCACTTGCACAAAGTATAAGCCTGCCGCTAAATTCAAATCCCAATTATTTTGCAATTTGCTATAATTCAGCTGATTATAATAATTGAGAAGTACTAGTCACTCTTTGACAAATTCCAATCGTGCGACATCCCTTTTCGCTTTGAAAATCCGGTCTAGAATTTTTGTAATCGGCAGAGTCAACCTCTGCAAGAATACAGAAAAAGTATTCAACGGCTCTCCTTCCTTTCGAGTTTTGGGATTGAATAATTTCCGAATCGCCCCGCAGACATAATAACTAACGCGAATGTTGATATACTTTTGTGACCTTAGGCTGAATCCATGTTCTGACATAATAGAGACATATTCCTCTACTGGGCGCCAGTAGCATAATTCATCCCCTGTCTTTTCTTTTTCAATCTGCTCAAAAAGATATACCTTGTCCCTACTTACACGACATATCTCTGACATCAGCGTGTGCAACATCTCGTCATCTGTATTGTGCTGCAAGACTGTGGCTGTGAAGACGATATCGAAGGTATCGTCTTCAAAAGGCAATGAACCGCCATCCACTTTGGAAATTTGGATTTCAGGCGGCACCTTTTCCCGTGCCAAGCGAATCATTTCTGCTGAGATATCCACTGCTGATAAATGCCGTGGCCCGTGCTTCCATACTTCTACTAAATTTCCTCCTGGACCACATCCAACCTCCAAAACTACTTTCCCGGCAAAATCAAGCCAATCAAGCATTTGTATAAACACCTTCCTCTTATATCTATAGTAAGGTTCATCGTCTCCCGCTATGACATTCTTACCATTCCGACTATCTATTCTCTTAGCTACTTCTGACCAATACGGCTCAGGATGATAATTATCTTCTGATTTCATATAATCTGTCCAATTCTTGACTTAACTAGAAATTTACTCCGATTTCTTCCATATCCGGGCAATACATTCAAAGGTACATTAGAAAACACTTATTTATTATCTAACGCTCTTCGTATAGAGTTCTTATTGCCTAATAGTGTAAGAAGAATGAATAATTTTAGATTCAATTATTTCATCGTTTGAAATAATCTGCAAAACAAAATAATTGCTTCCATTTGAGTAAGTATATCCCTGCAATTCAGCAAGATTAAATGTTTCATATAATAACAGACCTTGAATACTATATAATTTGTAGAGAGTTCTACTATTCCCAACGTTCGCATGAGGCTCTTCTTTCCTGGGGGGTGAATTCAGCTTGAGCCTTCCACATTTCAATTCATAAGCAGTAGGGATGTCCATATCACAAGAGTTACCATCTATTCTGATTGAAATAATGTCTCCAGCGGAATAGCTAATGTTTACGCAATCTTCATCTGTCCCACAAATACTATTCAGTGGTGCATTACAGGCACCAATTTCCTCTCCAAAGCAGTATTCATTGCAAGAATTGGTTAAACTACCAGAGTCATAAAGCAAAATACCATTTTTTAGCACCCTAAGCCTGTCTGGGACGCATAGTGGACAGAAGCACATCTTGAGGATATTTGCAGAACTTGTCATAATAAAATCTGCCTCATAGTCACTAGAGCCATTTACTTCGTTTAGTAAAATATTACAAAAGTCATTTGTTTCCTGAAGATTATCAAAGCACATTGCCTCCACGTAAAAAGAATTGTTATAGTAAAAATGATCCCACCCATCCGGAGCATGTATCCCTGAATAGCAATTCGCTCCATCAAAGTCGAACCCGGGAGGACAGCATTCGTTATCAGTAGAAATCTCACAGTTTGGTCTAACATAAAAGTTTCCTCGCCATAGAAATGGTTCGTAACCATCAGGATAGTGCAATCCCTGAAGAACAAGTATTCTGAGATATAAAGACAGAGAGTGACAATTACACGACATTTATTTGATTGCCAATGTATTGAAAAGGGACGGATGCCACTTTGAATCAAGTATATATGAGCAGCTGGGCTGCAGAGTTCTTCAAGATGAATGACTCTATGATGGATATGATGATCATCTACAGACAAGTGTCATTTGCCTAAGCTAAAAAGGGGGTAAAGTCATTAAGGTCCTGCCTGTGTACACTTCTGACATAGTTTCAGTGAATTATGACTATACAAAAGTTAATACTAACACTTCGCAAAAAACATATGCCGAGAAGATCTAATTCAGGAATCATTTCGAAAAAAAAACCTAGACATTCACTCATTGCTCATGTCCAAGCCACAAAGACAAGTAGAATTATCAGAAACGCAGAAATATAAGGCAATCCAAATGTATATCCTTCAAGAGCTCCGGCGTATAAGAGCGACTTACGACCTTTGTACAAGAATAAAAAGCACGACGCCTTCCGAGTTTTTGGCCATTCTTATCCCTAAAAAGGGCACCAGGACCACTAGGCATAAATCAAAACCCAATGATCTCATTGCCTGTAGAATTCTAAAAATCACATCACTTCTTGCGCCCAATTATAAAAGTCTAAACTCTCTCAGGCATAAAAAAAGGAGCTTCAATCTCTTGTTGAAACTCCCTTTGCGCCCCCACTTGGACTCGAACCAAGGACCTACGGATTAACAGTCCGGCGCTCTAACCAGCTGAGCTATGGAGGCATGTATTAAATTTCTTTCTTTGGTGTGTATCAATGACAAAAAAGATCAAGTGCACTATAGAGTTCTTATCCCAAAACAACCTATCTGCCAATTTAAGGTCTTCATCTTTTTCTCAGACACTCCCTTCATTAAGGGAGCGCAAAGGTAATTCATCTTTATTTATTTGAAAAAAGTTTTTTAGAAAATTTTGACTTCTTTCATCTCTTTATGCTCCCCTCTGTGACAGCTCACATCTCTCTTGAGATTGCATTGATGCCCATACTCTTATCCACTACCTGGTCCATTCTATGTATGATGCTCCGATGTATAATTTCTGACCCATGCCCCTTCCCCACCATCTTATTTGGCTCTCTGCCATATTTAGTGGGTAACGAATAGTGACAAGCACTATTTTATGTTATTATTGTTGTGAAGAATAGAAAAAACATATAAAAATATCGCTAGATTGTTTAATCATGCACACTGGACTTAATTGCGGTGTAGAGAGATTTATCCCACAATATATCCTTTGTCTTGTTGCCAACATATACCCTAATTCCGACCTTTCAACAGCGA
>JAOXNT010130451.1:0-11385 GCA_028565815.1 Cletocamptus dominicanus | reverse complement strand
TTCACCGCCAGATCGCGTGCATGGTAGCGAAAGCCGTCTTGTTGTTTATATGAAACATCGTGTTCTTCATCGATAATAATTAGCCCTGGCGCGCGAAGTGGGCTAAAAATCGCTGAACGTGTGCCTAATATGACTTTGGCATGCCCTTGTTGTGCGCGCCACCAGCTTTGATAACGTTCGCTGTCATTAAGTGCAGAGTGAGAGACACAGACCTGGTCGCCAAAGCGCCGTGTAAAGCGTGATATTAATTGAGGCGAAAGGGCGATTTCGGGTACCAAAATCAGTGTTTGCTTATCCTGCTTTAGCATGGCTTCGGTTAAAGCCAAGTATACTTCTGTTTTACCGCTGCCAGTAATGCCTTGTAACAGGCAGGGATGAAAAGTTTGTTGTTTTGACAGGACCTGTTCTACGGCAGCTTTTTGTTCGTCGTTTAGCGTAATATCTGTTTTTTGAGCCAATGTTCTGGATAAAGGTGGCTGTTCGCTGACGTGGATGATTTGTTTATCAGTCAACGCCTGGATTATAGCGGCACTTGCGGACAATTCCTGTTTTAATCGGCTAAGCAACATATGTCCACCTGCCGCTTGTAGACTATCAACAATTTGTCGTTGTTTAGGCGCACGATTCAGTTTTTGTGTAATATCAGTGTCTTGCTGGGTTAAACGCACGCTTTTTAAGCTTGCGGGTGTCATCCGCGCGCTGCTGTCGCGTAGTTTAACCGGTAATGCTGCGCTAAATACCTCGCCAGGCGGATGGTGGTAATATCGGGCGGCCCAGCGCAGTAGTAATAGCATGTGCTTTGAAAAAACAGGTTCATCGTCTATCACCTTGCTGATCGCCTTAATTTTATTGTCATGCAGCGTAGAAGAGTTGTCGCGTGATGATTGAAGTACAATACCGGTTACTTGACGTCGACCAAATGGAACCAGAACACGACATCCGCTGTCTAGCGGTTGGTTATGACGATAGGTGAATGTTTGTCGTAATGGCGTAAATACCGCTACATCTAGGTAAATTTGTGTGTTTTCTAAGCTCATGCTCTACTTTCATCTTTATCACGGGTATTGTCATGCAACAGTGCAGTGATGACAACTATGTTACTCACAGAATCTGTGGATAACTTTGTTAATAACTCTCTGTGACTCACCAGCTTTTGGGTCTCAGCGGGTTCTAGCGCAACCTGCCTAAAATTTAAGCGGTCGCAAAAAAATGCTTTTATATCAATGGTTTGCGACGGTAAATTTGAAAGGTTTGCTAACTAATTTTGTTAAGTCGGTCGATTGAGCGCGAATAAAAAAAAATGTGAATAACTTTTTTTAATTATCGCTGGTGGCGATCTTTTTTAGCTCGCATTTGTCAATACAAGGGGTAAAAAAAAGCGTTATTTTTGAATTTCTATTAAAATAACCAAGGTAATTATGACTAAAAAATACATCTTAAAAGCGAGTCTAAAACATATAATTATAATGGTCTGGGGTTATAATCCTAATAATGATTTTTCGGAGTTTGATATGTTTACAGAGTTTAAAAAATTTATTATGCGTGGCAATGTAGTGGATATGGCCGTCGGTATTATCATAGGCGCCGCATTTGGCACCATTGTCAAGTCATTGGTTGATGATTTGATTATGCCGCCTGTCGGTATGATGCTCGGTGGTGTTGATTTCACTGATTTATTTATTGTCATAAAGGAAGGTGCAAACGCAGGGCCTTATGCGACACTTGAATTAGCCAAAGAAGCGGGTGCAGTGACGATGAATTGGGGCGTATTTATCAATAACGTGCTCAGTTTTGTGATTGTGGCGCTGGCGGTATTTTTTTTGGTTAAGGTGATTAATCGATTGCATGATGAGATGCAGTCGCAAGAGCAGCAAGCAGCTGAGCAAGCGCAGCCACCTGCGCAAGAGCAATTATTAACCGAAATTCGTGATATCCTTAAAGCAAAAGAATAAGGAATTGAATTAAAAACGATGCGAGTCTAAATCAGATGCAATCGCGACAAGCTTTCGCGCTAACCATTTGATAAACAGGCTGGCCATTAAAGCCAGCCTATAATTCGGTACACCCACATACCGATCAAATCATGCAAAATCCCATGTGTTCGTTGCAGCGCTTCAATGGTTGGTAGCCATTGGCGCAAGGAATCAAAACGTATATCCTTATTGTTAGGGGTTCCAGTATATCCGGTAAAAGGGATGATCTTAATATTGTTGTTCGTTGTTAGTTTTTCAAGTGTTGTATATTTACGCGTCAAACGGGAGCCAGATGCAATTAAAATAATGTTTTTAGCCTTAATTGCGTCAATAGCAGAGACGGCGGTTTTGAGCGCTTCGTGTGTATTAATCGCATTGCGGGTAATAATGATATGGTTATCTGGAATATTTAGTTTGCTTAAATAAGCGCGAGCATAAGTCACTTCACCTGGGCCAGGTAGTGGGTTTGGCGGATATTGACTGGAAATGACGATAATCGGGATATCTAGTTTTTTGCTGAGTAAAGCGGCTTGATAGGCTTTTGGGTTCGCGTAACGCATAACCGTGTCGCTATCAGGGCGCATTGGCATTAGCCAGGTAGCCACTACAATAGCATCGGCATCGCCTTTTTGCAGAGAATTAAATGCGGGGGCAGGAGGGTGTAAGCTGGCCGAGTATACAGCCAGTGACTGTGCAAACCAGGGTGAAGAGAATAGCCAGAAGCAAATGAGCGCCAAAGACAGCATCAATTTGCTCGTTTTACGAAAGCGAAATAGGGATAATACGAGCCCAATTAGAATAATTAAAGCAATAAGTCCAACTGGCGTGACGAAATAGTGAAACTTCTTTAAAAAAATTGCAAGATTCATACAAACATAAGGCGACGTTAATGCGCTGAGGCGTGAATAAATCCTTTATATATCGTCTGTAACATAATGCGTACGTCAAATATCAAAGACCAATTGTCGATATAGTACAAGTCATATTCAATGCGTTTTTTAAGGTCAGTATCGCCGCGATAACCATTAATTTGAGCCCAGCCGGTAATGCCGGCTTTAAGTAAATGTTTTCGCATATAGCTTGGAATTTCGTGACGAAATTTTTTAACAAATTCAGGTCGCTCCGGGCGGGGGCCGACAATTGACATATCGCCTTTAAGTACATTAATAAACTGCGGTAGCTCATCTAAGCTAGTACGACGTAAAAATGAACCAAAACGTGTTGCTCTGTTTTCACCCTTGCGAGACCAAACAGCGCCGCTGTTTTTTTCAACATCAACCGGCATAGAGCGGAATTTCAGGATTTCAAACTCTTTGCCGTCAATTGTCACACGTTTTTGACGATAGAAAATTGGTCCAGGTGAGCTTAATTTGACCCCAATCGCCAGTGCGATCATTAGAGGTGAAATGGTCAGCAAAATAATCAGCGCACCAACATAATCCTCAATTGCTTTTAATAGGCGCTGATTTGAGGTTAAAGAAGATGTCGTCATAGACACCATTGGAATGCCAGCAACATGTAATAGGGTTTGATGGGGACGCGACGGTAGCGCCAAGTCCGGAACAAAATGTAAATCTACAGAGAATTTGTCTAATGTAGATAGTAAACGATTGCTAACGTCATGGTTCGGTTTTTCTGTTGCAACCCAAACCTGGTTGATGTAATTTTCAGCTTCTTGGGTAATCACGCCGTTGTGTTTTTCAAGAAAATCGCTTAAATCACTAACCGCGCCTAGTATATGCGCATGATTTGCTTTGTCATCATCATTCATATTTCGATAACAGTCATCAAAAAAACCAACAATATGAATACCCGACCAAAAGTTGTCTTTTGCCATCTTGGCAATACGTAAGCCATGCGCTTGTGCACCGATTATGATGACATTGCGCCTATTCCAGTACTCGCCCTCAAATTTCGCAATAAGAATGCGCGCGCTAATACGTAGTAATAAAGATATAAGCGCTGAAAAGAAAACGGTTATGATTACCCAGCTGCGTGAAAAATCTTCACTCGTTTTTAGTAAAAAACTTAATAGGGCTAAAGTCACCAACGCGGTTACCCAGGCGTGTAGCATAGCCCGTATTTCGCGTGACAAGGTCGCTGCCCAATATCGGTAAACGCCATAGGCAAATGAGCCACCTATGACTAAACAGAAAAGCAAGAAAGTCACGACCATATAATGTGTGGGCATGCTGCTTGCGTCAAAGATCAGAATATGGGCTGTTTTTGCGGTTAGTAATATGATTAACGCATCAAATACCGACAGCATGACACCCCATATCGGTGCTTTGCCTCTAAATGAGAATAATTGGCCACTTTTGGCATTTAAAATATTTTGTATGGATTTTTTCATCTTCGGCTTTTGTAATTGTCTGATTTTAACGGTTTCGCCAATATCATTTTATTTAAGCGCTCTATTATACATTATTAATCTTGTTTAATGTTCCTTTCTTTAGCAAACAGCATTCGTAATGCGCTAAAAATATAATTGAATTTATAAGTGACGCCGGGTTTGAGCATTAATCTGGCTAAATAGCGTTGATACCCTTTAGGATAATGCATTAATGGTAAATGTTCTGCGGCTAAGTTGAAGGCATATTTTTCGCCTGGTTTGAGATCAACGCTTTTATGATCTTTTGTTACAGGGCATAAATGTTCACTTAAAGACTCGGCAATATTGACCATATGTGTGAGCTCCCGTTGATTGGCGATATGGATAAAATCCCGCCATTGTTCGGGGGTTACTTGTTGGCGTAATTGCCGCCAGTCAAGTAGCCAGCAAAGCCGCCCCCACATAGAAATACAGCCGTGCGCAGCTAAATGGGATAATGTATCATTTAGCCCAAAAGTATAAACCGAAACATCGCCAATTGTAATTTGTCGACGGTTTTGCCACCAGGTATCAAAATTAATCGGTAGTGTGCGTGAATTGATGTCCAGCCGCCAATGTATTTCTATGGCAACATCATGCTGATGATGTAAATATACAACATCTTTTTGGCGTTGCATGTATTTTATAAAAGCCGGGTCATGTGGCGAGATGTCGGGTGTATGTAGTCGATAGTTGAGTGACTCTAGAATATCGTGTGCATGTTTTATATCATCAGGGCGCAGAAAAATATCCATATCTTTTGGGTTGCGCATTATCGGAGAATCATAAATTAATGCAGAAATGGCCATACCCTTAAATAGCATAAAGTCAATGCCATGATTGCGAAATGCTTGGCAAATTATGTTCAATTGGCCAAGCGCCAATAGACCGCGGCGCAGCAATTGTTGATTGCGTTGATTTAGTGCCTGTGCAAATGCTGTCGGCAGGGCGTTGAGGTGTGTTTTGCACTGTAAATACAGTAACATAAATACCCGGTGCCATTGCGCTTGCATCAACAATTGTTGACGCATTGCAGGCGACATACTATTGATTTCATCCAGAACGTTGATATCAGATTGACAAAGTAACCGGATTAGATGGTTAAAAGACTCGTTCTTCATAGTCTTGATTTTAACCCGCGAGTATTGGCAAAGCGAGAGTATTTTTTAAGAACCGCTTATTTAGTCCTTAGGCGATTAAATAAGCGGTTCGTTTATTTTAAGACTGTTAGATTACTGTTTTCAGCGTTTATGCTGATGTGTTGGGGCTGCAGCAGGTAATCGTTAGTAAAACGTATCCCAGATTATGCCTTAATAATCTATTGCGAGTAAAAAATCCTGCAAACTCAAATTCTTGCTCGATATGCCGTCCTCACCATAGTGGTGACTTAAGGCTGCGGATTCATATCTTGCGCGAGCGCTTGATTTTATTGGCTTTTTTCCTCTCATGACGATTTGTATTGCATAATCGAGGTTAATGCAGGTTTGGGTTAAAGACAAAAGCGATCTGAAAACGACCAGCAGACATATGCCGCATACTGTCCGTCTTTGCGAGCATGGAATGCGCGTAAGGTAAGCACGCGGTAATAGGCGTGACTGAATGTGGGGAATGGTTATTGCTTATCATCGTCGAGTAATAGTAGGATCACAGCGGGAGATATTGTCGGAATCATTGTGATTGCCTTATTAACAGCGCTTTTGGCATTAATGATGCCAGCGCCTATAGCAAAACAATTTGTACAATCGGCCGGGAAGGGTGTTGCGGTGTTTTCGATGATATCTTCAATTTGCTTTGGACTTAGGCTTGGGTTGACTTGTAACATTAACGCAACGATGCCTGAAACATGCGGGGCGGCGAAGCTCGTGCCAGTGTTATAGGTGTAACTATCCGTTTTAGGGGTATACTGTCCATTGTTGGATAATGAAAAAACCTTTTCTCCCGGCGCAGCGATATCAACAACACTGCCAAACATTGAATGTGCAGCTTTATGGCCTTTCGTATTAATTGAGGCCGTTGAAATAACCCCGTTACAACTCCCAGGGACGCGGTAATCAGCCGGATTGATTGCTGGGGAATTCGAGTTAATATTACCCGCTGTTGAAACGATCACCACGCCTGCGTTCAAAACATCATTAACCGCACTGCGATAAAGAAAATCGCCACATGGTGCATCGCGCGCGCCGCTTAGGCTTAAGTTGAGTACTTGAGCAGGGTTAGCGTTTTGCGGTACACCGGGTACAGGTAATCCCGCCGCCCAGCGCATACCATCGACAATGTCGCTAGTGCTACCCAGGCCTTTTAAACCCAGTACTCGAACCGGGAGAATGTTTGCGTCCGGGGCAACGCCGGCAATACCGCTGTTATTATTGGTTTCAGCAGCAATGATACCGGCAACTTTTGTGCCATGCCATGAGCTACCCGAAGCGCAGGAATAATTAGGACTTGAAGTGGCCGTCCCAGGGTCGCTTGCATCTGGATCACGTTTGTCGCCGTCATTGGATCGCAAAACCTTGATGCCTTCAATAACGCAAGTGGCATAACCGCTAATAAAATCATAACCCGGCAAAATTTTACTGTCCAGATCGTGATGCGCAAGATAGCCAGTATCAATGACAGCAACGTTTATATTTTTTCCACGGCTTTTATCCCAGGCGTGTGGGAGGCGCAGTCGGATGCCGGAGTTGCCCAAGTAGACATCTTGTTGTGTTAAATAATAGGCGTCATTCGGGGTGAAATCGGCGCTGTTTAGGTAATCTGGTTGGGCGAAGGCGATTTCATCATTCTGCGCTAATTCTGCACTTAGGCTTTTTGCCTGTGATGTCGTTAACGGCTTTTCGAGTCGTATAACATGCGCATCGCCAGACATCGGCCGCTTGTATGACATGGCAACGCCTAGATTATTAGAATATTGCGAAATCTTTATAGTCAATTGATAAGCCATTGCGCTTTGATGAAGGCTTTTTAATCGTCTATTGGTCTGCGCTTTATATTTAATCACAATGCTTTCGATGCGCTCTTCAGTATTAGCGTGAAAGGCAGGATAGGAGAGAATATGTGAATTATCGCTAATGCCGGATATCGGTAAAAAAACGGTAATAATAAGCGCTATCAATAACAAGTAGGTTTGCATTTTATCTGTCCTTTGCATGGTGTGTTAACCATATTTTATTGTAAACATATTGTTGCAGTGTTTCAAATTTTGAAATATAAAAGCTGTTGCGCTGTATGTAGATGATATAGGCGCAAACAAAAAAAGGGTTGCAAATATATTTGCAACCCTACTTTTAATATTAAAAATGAAGTATTTTATAGCGACGTAGCTCTATCGCCCGTTAGGTGAGCCAAACTTATAGGCTGCGCCGATTCGTGACACAACTTCGTCGTCTGTGCCGCCGACACCAACGTTCCAGGTAAAAGCACGCGTCGGGCGGTTTTCAAATACGAAAGCAAAAGCGTTTTGGCCTTTGAAATTACCAATACCTCCACCAACGCCACTTTCGCCAGCTAATAAGTGGTCGACTTCGGCGGCGCCTAATGCGGCAACGCCGGCAATACCTTGTCGAGATTCTTCGCGTAAATCACTAATTGCAGCGGCATTGGCGGCGATATCTTGTTTGTTTTGTTCAATTGCGGCCGCGTTGACCGAAATTCTGACGCTGTTATCGACGATGCGCTCGCGGTTCTGGGTAATGGCTGTTGCGCATTCAACGCCCCCAACAAAACAGGATTGGCCGTCTTTGCCGTCTTCACCTTTAGGTCCCCGTTCGCCGGGTTCGCCGGGTTCGCCGGGTTCGCCAGGTTCGCCAGGGTCACCGGGTTGTCCAGGTTCGCCATCAGCGCCAGCGACAGCATGAATTTGCTGAAGTACCTGATATAGCTGTGAGCCGTTAATGGCATCATTTGAATCTGCTGTGATGCGGCCATCGGCAACGCCACTTAAGACGCGGTTGCCAAAATCAACCTGTCCGACGGCGTCGAAGGTTTCGTTTATTATGACTTCGACGGTCTGTCCTGTCGGCGCGCCATCCTGGTCAATAACGACAACGTCAAATGGCTGAGCAGCAGGGGTGTTTGCCGATGCGGCTGCAGCGTCAAGGTCTGAAACAGCGCCATCACCTATGGCAATCCCGCCTTCGGCGGTTACATTACCGCCTGCAATTGCAGTGCCGGACGGGGCGGATACCGTTGAATTTGGTCCAAGCGCTGTCGAATCCGGCGCTGAAACATTCGTATTGTTACCAATAGCGATTGAATTGGTCGCTGCGGCATCTACGGTCACCGCGTCACCGACTGCGAATGAGCCATCCCCGGCGACATTTTGATTACTCCCTAATGAAAAGGCATTATTGGCAGTAACTGTGTTGCTTTGACCCATTACGGTTGTATTTTCCGAATCAGTCACGGTATTGCCTTGACCTAATACATTTGAAAAATTCGAATCAGTAACGGTGTTGTTTTGGCCTGCTATAGAAGAATAGTTGCTTCGAGTTACTGTGTTTCTAAAGCCTGTAATTGTTGTTGCAATATTGTTGTTGGATGTGTGTAAAGCGCCCGAAATTAACATGCCTGCCGATGAGTCTAAATTATTTTGTAATCCAAATATGGCGTTTGCGTTTGCATTAAAAGTTCCGCTGACTGTTATATTATGATTGTCGCCAACAATAATACTGTCTGACATTAAAGTTCTACCAGAATTATCAGCGTTTACCATTATCCCGTTTCCTGCGATGATATTGCCCATGTGTCTATTGTTGCAATCCGTTCGGTTATCTCCGCAGGCATTAATGTCGTTACCTCTGCCTACGACCAGCGACTGGGTTAAGTCATTAGTCGAGTTTTGTTCGCCTATTAGCAGGTTGTTTGTGGCGGTTCCACCAATGACATTATAATCTGGCGGAAAAGGGCCGCCGCCTATTACGGCATTGTTGGTGCCGCCAATGGCGGGATTGCCCCCGCTGGCGCTTGTGATATCGACGTTAGCGCTATATGCAGTTGGCATAATGCATAAACTGGCACTGACGCTTAGTGCGGTGGCCAGCGGTTTGATATTGCGTTTCGACAGACCAGTCTCTGATATTGCGGTCGTTGTTATTTGGTTTCTGGTTTTCACCATATTTTCCTCAACGTTGTTAAGTAAAATGTTTGTTCTTAATCGAATCTTAGCACTCTCGATTAAAACCTTACAAAAAATTAAATTGTCTTTGCTAATTTTTTTGTTATCATCATGATAACATTGCTAAAAAATTTTATCAGTCAAAATTAAGCCTAAAACGTCTAATACTGCGACTTCGTGCTATTACGGTTAGTCAGATACGCAACGGCGTTTTTTACTAACCGAATAAGTACGGTTTATTTTTTAGCTGTTTGACTGTCTAAACAGTCGCTCGAATGGGTTTAAAACAGCATGCAGATTTTTATGCGTTCTCAATCCATTCAAAGTTTAACATCGCTATAAAACATAACATTAGTCGTTAACATCCTAATTTTAGCAGCAATGTTAAGATTTTGTATACATTTTCTGTATACATTTTCTATTGAATAAACCTTCAATGTATTTAATCTATCGCTACAAATGCGTTATAAACGGATTAAACGGATCGCGATATTGCTTGTTAAAATACGACTTCTAGCAATAATATGTTGAAATTAATTTAAAATCAATACCTAAGTGTTTGATCTGGCGTGGGTTTTTGTTGCAATAAGCGAATATTGGATCAGTTTTATTGTTGATGTGGTATATAAGGTTTCGTTGCGTGAGCGGGCGATTGCTTTTTTTTCTGTTGTTGGGTGTTTAGTAGTTTATATAATAATTAGTTCGCTGGGTTCTCTACAGCCGCCATTCATTCAGGGGTAATGTGAGGGGCGTCGCCTGATATTTTTACACGCAATATACATAATATATATATCATACATACAATATAAGGAGCGGCTAAACGGTTTGGATTAGATCAGCGGTCCCTTACAATATTTTGTGTAATGCGTGACCACGCGGCGAATGACTTGAATTTTTGTTAATGTTTATTGTTAATTTTGTTTGTAACGGTCAACGTAGGGAGTAAGCGTGTGACGTCTGGCTTAATGTTGGGGTAGGTGGGGCTTGATGGTCTTAGCGACTAGTCAGTCGCAAATTTAAAAGCGTTTTGCTTTTGGCGGTATGGTATAGTGCGCAAGCGAGCGAAAAGTAGGTTTTGTTTTTTTTATATAGGCGTTGTTGTATTAATCATTTAACTTTTTTCTGTGGTGAATATTATTAAATAACCTCAGGTATGCATTAATAGGCGGTTTTCTTGTGATTTTAGTTTGTCAAAATCAAGCGTGATGTTTTATGATTGCATTACAAACTAATCGAAAATGATTAAAAGCGGATTTAGGTGTTATTGGCTGGGGTGAAAAATTAGTTTACCGTATTGTAATCTAACGTAAAAGCCGTATAATCAGTCAGTAAGTGGCCCGGCCATAAATGAAAATAAACGACTAAACAAGATCTATATATTATGAAACGCAAAACTCTATTATCCTTGTTGTTCAGTGTGTATGCTGGTGTTGCGATGGCGCAAAACAGTATTGATTTAAGTGAGATCGGCGCGCAGGCCGCGCAGGATTGTGCGGAAAATGCGGACTGTCTTGTACAAGACAGTATCGCGAATATTGCGCCAAGTGACTTAAGCGCCTTTGAAAGCGGTAATACGTTTGCTGGGACAGCCGGTGAGTTCGCTGCCGCTGCAGCGGGGCTAGGCGGCGCGTATTTCGCAGTCCGTTCAGGTGGCTCAAATAGCGCTGATGGCGCGACCGGGGCGGCCACTCGTAGTGGCGTTGAGCAAGTTCAGGAATTTGGTACGCAGGAAAATGGCGGGTTTAATGTCGCAAATGACACGGATACATCGCGTATGGATGATGAATTACTATTGTTATCACTGAATCAGCCGCAAGAAACTGTGCAAACTAGCTGTGCAGACGAGACCCCTAATCCGATTGATACTGGTCTGGGTGAGTATTGTAATTGTTTTGATAATCGTTGTTATGAGTGTAACTATGCCGTGG
>JAOXNT010130340.1:0-11392 GCA_028565815.1 Cletocamptus dominicanus | reverse complement strand
ATCGGGATCGTTGTATTGTGCCACGGCCGATAAGAGAAAAAGTACACCGATGATAAGGTTGCTTAGTTTCACAGTCACTGAATTATTTAATCTAAGATAAGAAAACCCACTTGACAATTCAAAACTCGGTAATTTGTAATTATTTTAGGGCAAATAATTCAAGACCGTGAAATATCGCCCGCTACTCACCGGACTCATCGCACTCTTCCTGATAACGGGGAATCTGGTTATTGATCGCTGGCCGGATACGCTTTTCTACGGAGATTCTAATGGGTATTATATGCACCTGGTTTCCTTTTTTGTACACCAGGACGTAGGCGATTATGAGCAGACGATCAGCAGCATGCGGACGATTAACCCCGGCTCTCCTGATCCCAAGGCGGATAAGTTTGGGATGCGGCTGACGCCAAAAGGGCGCTACTATATCAAGTATACGCTGGGGGTACCGGTCATGGAGACGCCCTTTTTTCTATTGGCCCACGCTTACGCTAAAATGTCGGATCGTTACGAAGCGAATGGCTGGACCAGGCCCTATTTTTTTAGTATTGGTTTTGCTACGGTGGTATATGTGACTCTTGGCTTGTATTTGCTGATGGGCGTTTTACAGCGCTTCTTTTCGGAGCGTCTGGTCTGGCTGGTATGTTTGAGTTTGGTGCTGGCGACGAATCTTTTTTACCATACCAACTATGTGATCATGTCGCACGGCTTTCTGTTTTTTCAGCATTGCCTGTTGATTTGGCTGACGGTACGCTTTTGGGATAAGCCTGGATTCGGGCGGTTCCTGGCTGTAGGGGCGAATGTGGGCCTGATTGCCCTTACCCGGGTGCCGGAGGTGGTGGTGGCCCTGGTGCCGGTACTTTGGGGCGTCGTCAGTTGGGAGACGTTTCGGGAGCGGGTCGTTTATTTTTTGAAAAATTATCATTACGTCATTGCGGCTATACTGGGCTTTTTTCTGGTCTTTGGCTTACAGATATATTATTGGTACTACGTCAGCGGACAGTTGGTTTTTAATCCCTACGAAGGGGAAACTTTTGACTTTACGAATCCGAAGATTTACGAGGGCTTTTTCCACTTTAAGAATGGTTGGTTGTTATATACCCCGATCATGGCCTTTTCAGTTTTTGGTCTCTTTGTCCTACGCCGTTTTACGAAAGTCCCCTTCTGGCCCGTGTTATCCTTTTTTGTATTACAAGCCTACATACACTACTCTTATTACGCCTGGACTTTCTTCCCGGGCCTTGGACAGCGCCCCATGGTGGAGACCTATCCGTTACTGAGCTTTGCGCTGGGCGCAGGCTTCGCCTTTTTCCTGGAAAGGAAAAGCACCGCCTGGCTGCCCTATCTGGCGATCGGTTTATTTTCTGTACTGAATCTCTTTCAGACCTGGCAGATGCGAGAGGGCGTGATTTGGTCGGAGCGCCATAATGCGGCTTTCTACTGGGAGACTTTTGGGACGATGCGCTCAACGCTGAATTCCTTGCGGACCTATGACACCAAAGAGTTACAACCGGAAGAGGATCAGATTACAGCAATACGGGTGTTGTACCAGACCTCTTTCGAAGATAGTACCGGATTGGCTGATAGTCTACGCAGTACCACTTTTGTACACAGTGGCGAATATTCGTATTACCATCCGCAGTTGTATTTTACCCTTGCGGAAAATAAGGCCGCAGCGCTATTAGAAGCAGACTGGTTAAAGATCAGTATTTGGGGCTATATGGGTGAAAAAGATCAAATCTATCAGCGTGACGCCGCCATGAATTTGCGGATTGAGTTTTTTGATGAAACGGGGCAGCGTCGTAAGGAACGCAATATCAAGATCTCACCCCACCTGGGGAATGATTCGTATTCGATCTGGACGCCGGGTATACCAAATGTCTGGGGGGAAGCTTCCTTTTTTACGAAAGTACCCCGGAGAATGGAAGGCGATTGGACCTATCTGGTGTATTTAGTCAACCCTTACGGGCAAAAGCTATACCTGGATGATTTCGAATTGACCTTATATCAAAAAAAGTAAGATGCCCAGATCTGTTTGTTTTAAAACGGAGCGTTTATGGCTCAAACCCACGGGAATAGAAGATGCTGAATTTCTTCGTCAATTGATGAATACACCAGGGTGGTTGCGGTACATCGGCGATCGCCAGATTTACACCCGGTTAGCCGCGGAGCGCTATATCGAGGAGAAAATCATTCCGCAACAGGTACGACTAGGATTTGGTGCTTATACTTTGTTTCGACGCGAAGATGGCACTAAAATAGGCGTGTGCGGGCTCTACGATCGGCCGGGGATTGAGGGAATTGATATCGGTTTCGCTCTGCTTCCAGCTTTTGTGGGGCAGGGCTACGCCTGGGAAGCAGCCAGTGCACTAAAGCAAATAGCCTTTGAATTATTTGGGCTGAAAAAAATTTCTGGAATTACCAGAGCGGAGAACCTGGCCTCTCAGCGTCTGCTGGAAAAATTGGGGTTGGTGTGCAAGGGGGAGTGGTGGGCACCCAATGAGCAGGAACCATTGCTTTTGTACGAATTACATTTCAAAATATAGTGGCCAATGCAGGCTACAGCGCGGATTGAAAGCGGCAGCACAGTTGGGACAAGAACTATTTGCACCCTGGTATTCCTCAATGCTCATTTCGTATCGGCAGGCCCCGCAAAGGATGACTTTTTCCTCCTGAAAAGCGGATTGGGGCCAGCGTTGGGCTGAATGATCTGCCAATTCTTCGTGGCAACGGTAGCAGGCGTAATATTCTCCACAACAAGCAAATTTTATGGCAACAATATCCCGCTCGGAGTGCCAATGCGTACAGCGTCCTGCGGTGTCAATCGTCTTGCCTTTGATCTTTCCCATTTTTTGTACTTTAACGACAAATGTAAACAGAATCATGAAACCATTACTGAACTACTTTTTGGGGAGCCTCTTGGGCTTGTTGGTCTGCACTAGCTGTAGTAGTCCCGAAAGGGTGGGGGAGGATGCTCCTCCCAATATTATTATTCTTTTCTGCGACGATATGGGCTACGGCGATATGGGGATTACGGGGCATCCAATTATCCGTACACCCCACCTGGATCGGCTGGCCATGGATGGTGCCCGAATGACGAATTTTTATTCCGCTTCACCAGCCTGTACGGCCAGTCGTTACGCCTTGTTGACGGGCCGCTACCCGGTGCGCTCTGGTTTTGGTTGGGTCTTGAATCCGGATTCACCCCGGGGTATTCATCGCGAAGAGCAGACTATCGCTGAATTGCTGAAGCAAAAGGGCTACGCGACGGCCTGTTATGGAAAATGGCATTTAGGTACTACCCAAAAGGATTTTCTCCCGCTGCAGAATGGCTTTGATGAGTATCTGGGACTACCTTATAGTAATGATATGATTCCACCCAGGTTTCCCGATATTCCACTGCTGGAAGGCAACGATACCCTGGAACTCAATCCCGATCAGGCGCCGCTGACTAAAAGGTATACCGAGCGGGCACTGGATTTTATCGAGCGTCAGCAGGATCAGCCCTTCTTTTTGTATTTGCCCTACGCCATGCCGCATGTACCCTTATATCCGGGCGAAAAATTTAAAGGCGGCTCTGCCCGGGGACTATACGGTGATGTGATCGAAGAAATTGATTGGAGTGTCGGACAGATTCGCGCTAAACTGGAAGCCTTGGGGCTCGCTGAAAATACATTACTGGTCTTCACCAGTGATAATGGTCCCTGGATTATTAAAGATGAAAGAGGAGGTTCGGCCGGATTATTCCGCGATGGGAAGGGGAGTACCTGGGAAGGGGGCATGCGCGTACCCGGTATTTTTTACTGGAAAAATAAAATCCCGGCGGGTAGCTTTATCCAGCAGCCCGCTTCCACGATTGACTTGTTACCTACGGTTGCTGCCCTGACGGATACCGAGGCAGCTGCCCAATCCCTGGACGGGACCAATATCTGGCCCCTGTTGCAAGGGGAGGTTTTCGAGGAGGAACGACCCTACTTTTATTACGGTCTCAATAACCGGCTTTTTGCCGTCAGGCAGGGCCCCTGGAAACTACATATCTCTACTTACAGTCAGACCGGCAAAAGCTACTTTGATAAAGAACCGCCACTACTTTTTAACCTGGCCGTTGATCCTTCCGAACAGTACGAAATCGCTGAACAATACCCCGATAAAGTGATGGAGCTACAGCAGTTAATTGAGGTGCATCGGACTAATCTGGTCGATAGTCCGGGCTATTATGGCCCGTTGAACGTTCAGTAAATCAATCGGTTACACGGGCCTATCGACCAATGTGCAGATTTAATCTACGAAATTATTCGTAGATAATTTGCAATTACGAAATCTTTCGTATATGTTTGCCTACGAAATGATTCGTAGATAAATGGAACATTATGTCAAAGAATAAAAAAGTACAGCCGACCGAGTCGGAGCTGGAGATCCTGCAGGTACTATGGGCGGAAGGCCCCAGCCCGGTGCGTGCTGTCAATGAACGGCTGAATGAGCAGCGGGAAGTGGGGTATACCACCACGCTTAAAATGATGCAGCTAATGCTGGAAAAAGGCCTGGTAGCCCGTGATGCGAGTAGTCGTACCCATATTTACCGTGCGGCGGTGACGGAAGCTCAGACCCGGGCACAATTACTGGATCGATTCGTTGATACGGCCTTTCGGGGCTCTGCGATGGAACTGGTGATGCAGGCGCTGGGTAACGAAGATACCTCTGAAGACGAGTTGAAAGAGATCAAAGACTTTATTCAACAAATTGAGTCCGAACGCAAAAAAGGTAAATAATCATGGAAAACGTACTGAGCAAGCTAAATCTATCTTCCGCGTTGGTGGAAGCCATCGGCTGGACGGTTTTGCA
This sequence comes from Cletocamptus dominicanus, assembly GCA_028565815.1. Lineage (NCBI taxonomy): Eukaryota > Metazoa > Arthropoda > Copepoda > Harpacticoida > Cletodidae > Cletocamptus > Cletocamptus dominicanus. Next base: position 6,553 of record JAOXNT010130340.1, on the reverse strand, counting down.
CAGTCTTTGGCAAGGCACCCTAATTGCCCTGGTGGTTGGGGTGTTAGCGGCCTTTATTCAGCGTCAGTCGGCGGCGGTTCGGTACTGGACGGCCCTGGCTGGTTTGTTGGTCAGTCTGCTCTGGTCGGTGATCACTTTCGTGAAATTGTACGCGGCGAGTACGTACGCACCAATAGAAGTCATCGCCCTGGTGGAGTCTGCTTCTACCCAGGATTTTATAGTGGAGGAAGGACACCGCTGGGATTTTCTTGTTCAGTATTTCGAGGCGCAATTGCCCCTGGTATTTACCTGTTGGCTGCTGGGGATGAGTGTTTTTGCCCTGCGCTTTTTAGGAGGCATCGCCTACCTGAAATACCTGCGTGCCAATAGTCTACCGGTAGAAGAGGATCGCTTCTTACAGCTGTTTGCTAGCTTGCGGGAGCGTATTGGTATTTCATTTGCGGTAGAGTTAAGTACTTCCAGAAAGATCAATGTCCCCATGGCCATGGGCTTTTTGAAGCCCCTGGTACTCCTGCCTGCCGGAACACTTTTAGCCTTGTCGCCCACTCAGTTGGAGGCCGTTTTAGCGCATGAGCTGGCTCATATTAAACGCCGCGATTACCTGGCAAATATTTTACAGAGTGTGGTAGAAGTCATTTTCTACTATCATCCGGCCATCTGGTGGCTGTCGGCTCAGGTACGACGCGAGCGGGAGCACTGCTGTGATGATCTGGCGGTAGCGGCCTGTGGCGATGATCTCGCTTACGCAAAAGTCCTGTTGAGTCTGCAGGCTTACGCCAAAGGGGCGCCTAACTTTGCGATGGCTTTCTCTAATCGTAAAGACTACCTACTCAATCGAGTCAAAAGAATTTTAAATCACCCGATAAACAGAAACAGTATTATGGAAAAATTTTCAATTGCCAGTTTGGTGCTCATTTGTCTGCTGGTACTTTCCATGCGGCACAATTCGCCCGAGCCGGAAAGCACAGTCAGCACTTCAATGGTGGAGTTAATGGAAACCGAAGCACTACACGAAATCAGAGTAGATGTCGCTACGGATATCTCTGTGACAGAAGATGGTGAACAAACCATTACCGTCATGCTCGACACCCTACCTAAAGGTAAAGTGAATATTGAGATGACCAAAGACGGCGAACGGATCGAAGCCAAACTGGAGAATGGTAAGATTCAGGAACTAAAAGTGAACGGCAAGGTCCAGCCAGCCAGTACTTATGATGCTTATCTGCCCTTGTTGGAAGAAATGATGGTGCCACCGCCCGCTCCGCCGACACCACCTCGTGCGCCCAGAGCACCTTCTGCCGTGCCAACGCCACCCGCTCCACCAGCTCCGCCGGCAGTAATTAAAACAGGACAGACGAAAGTAGAAGTGAAAAGCTCTGAGGACGAAGAAGGCAATATGATTGTTTTCGTCACCACGGATGAAAATAAAGAACCCATGCGCATTAAAGTAACCAATGGCGATAGGCCAAAAGTGATCATCAATGATGAGACCCTGATCGATGGCGAAGAATTGATCTTTATCACTGCTGATGAAAAGATGGTATGGAATGAAGCGATGTTGAAGCGGCAGGGTATTCGCCTGCCTTTCTACGGCCAGCCTTCTAATACGTTACGTACACCGGATTTTGATCCTTACGATTTGGATGTGCGCGTGGAAGAGCAGCGCGTCGAGTTAGAAAAAGCCCAGAGGGAAGCTGCTCGTGTGTATGAGCGAGTAGTACTGCGCCAGGAGCAGGTAGCTCGCGAGATGGAAGTCAAGGGGGCGGAAATAGAGAAGCGCATTGCCGAAATGGAAAAAGTCAGAGAAGAACAAATCGGAGCTATAGAGCATGAGACAAGCATAGCTGCCGCTGAGGCAAGAGAAAAAGCAGAAGCGTTAAGGCTTAGACAAAACTTAATGCTGAACGAAATGCTCAAAGACGGTCTGATCGAATCCACCGACAATTATAAGGTCAAAATGAGTAACGAGTCCTTACGGATCGACGGAAAGAAACAACCGACTTCGGTTTTCCAGAAATATTTAAAGCTTTACGAAGCGCAGTATGGACCACAGGATAAATTTAATGTGACGATTCAGCGATCAAAAAATTAATTTTGGCGGAAGCCAGGAACGATTCATTAATCATATAAAAAACAGCGAAACAGATGAAATACTTGATGCACACATTATTGGTATTGGCCTTGCTGGTACCAGCCATTTCTCAGGCACAAGACGTCAAAGTAAAAGACGTACAGGTAAGCGTGGAAGAAGAAAACGGCTACAAAAAAATCACGATTAAAAAGGCACTGGAAGATGGTACCATTGATATCATCAACTGGGAGGGGACCGGAGAAATTCCGGAAGAAATCGCTAAAGAATTTGGTCCGGGTGGAGGCATCATTGTCGTGGAAGAGGGCAATGACAGTACGAAAGTGATGACAAAAACAGTAACCGTTATTGTTGACGCGGAAGGAAAGGAAGTGGAAAAAACGGAAGAGAAACAAATGAAGGTGATTATTCATAAAGAAGGAGAGAAGGTTATTCACCTGGGAGGCGATGAAGAGATCATCATCTTAAAGGAAGGAGAAGAGACCGATGAAAAAGAAGTTAAGGTTTGGATCGAAAAAGCAGGAGAAGGCGAGGAGAAGCAGATGAAAGTGCGGGTCCAAAGAGATCCCTCAGATCAGAAGAGTGGAAAAGAAGAAGTGGTGATCATCAGGGTAGAGGATGGTGCAGAAGAAAAAATCATCCTCAATCAAGAGGAGCCGCTACCAGAGCTGCCTAAAATGGAGCGAAGCCTAAAACTAAAAGATTTCCAGGTGTCGCCGAATCCGGCCAGTGAGCGGGTTAATCTGCAGTTTAAAGCGAAGAAAGGACCGGTAACGATTCGGATGTTTGATGCTGCCGGACGAGAAATCTACCGGGAGTTCCTACGGGATTTTGATGGTAATTATCAGAATCGGATTGAGCTGGAGGGGGTATCTTCCGATTTCTTTTTCATCTCAGTAGAGCAAAAAGGGAAAATGTATACCGAGAAGGTAATACAAAAACAATAAGATAAAATCATCCGATATGGTTAGGCAAGGTGCAGGTCAATAGGCTTGTACCTTTTTTTAGCTAAAGGAATTACTAAGAATAAAGACATCCAGGGGAGCTTCTTCCTGAAAGAAGAGGGCATAAATAATAGTGGCTAAAAATAGGGCAATGGCCCAGGTCAAATCAACCTGTTTCCTCGGTTCTTGGAAATTTTTCGTTTTCATAATGTTTTTTGGGATTATAGAGGGGGAACATTTTAATCTTTGGTAAAGCTACAATTTTACGGGCAGGTAGTCAATCTTTTAAAGATAATTATTGATCCGGTCGCAGTTTAAAATTGTCGGCGGGAATTTCATCTTCCATACGGAGTACTTTCATATTTTATCATAGATTTAGCCGCTCTGCCACCACTTTTTGAGGGAGGCTTTGACGGTCATTTGATGCTGATGAAACTCAAATTTCACCTCATCAAAAGTAGGCAGGCGGAATCTGGAAGATGGTTTTTTTGAAAAAGCGAAGGGTTCGGATGGTATTCCTACCAGGTTCTGATCCATGGTGCCGTTGTTGTTTTCATCATGGAAAATAGCGAAGGCATACTCCCCGTAGGGAAGATCGGGCACCTGTACCCGTATGTTTTTGCTATTTAGTACTTCCTTGCCAATCAAGATACATTTCTCTTTGATTAGAAACTCTTCCTCTGAACGGTAAATACCCAGCCAGATCATCCCATCTACCTGATTGATGTTTTGAACCTCGACGGTAAGGGTGCCTTTTTCCACGAAAGTGGCCTGAAAAAGACAAAACAGAGAAAATATGGCTGTACTCATAAGCGTGCTATTGTAACCTTTTTCTCTAAAGTACGTATTATTTAATAAATTAGATGGGCCAGATCACTTACTATACTTGAAAGTATCAATCTAAGTTGTATATTTAAGGCCTGGTATTATAATCGTTAAGAAATCATAGGAAAAAAAGACACCTAATACAAATTATGGCCTTTTGCCGTATGTTAGTCTCACCTGTGGTTTGTAAAAGAGTATCCCTCCCAAAAACCGAGAGCCATGTAATGGCCACTATATTCTAGTATAAAGAAGGTAGTACAGGACTAGTACTGCCACCACAAAAAGGTTTATGCGAGCATTAAAAGAATTAGCCCTGGTTGTTCATAACAACCGTCTCAGATCTGTAGACCTAATCCAGGACTACGATGGTGATGGACCAATGAACAAAATCCAGGAATTCTACTACAGCCTGGTACGTAACGAAATCAACGAAGATGACGTTGCTGCTGAGATGTTGCTGAATACAGATCGGAAAGACAGTCGGTATCAAAAGCTCAAGAGCAAATTAAAGCGTACCCTTTTAAATACGGTTTATTTTGTAGATACGAAGCGGCCGAATTATACCGACCGTCAGCGGGCCTATTACACGGCGTACAAAGACTGGGCGGCCGTTAAGATTCTTCTGGGAAAAAATGCACGGCTGGTCGCCATTCAACTCTCCCAAAGATTACTCAATATTGCAGAGAAGTATGAGTTTACGGATTTGTCCATTGATCTCCTGCGCATATTACGGCTGCACTTCGGAGCTCGGGAAGGTAATGAGAAAAAGTATGAGACCTACAATGCTTTATTCAAATATTACGAATCCCTCTTTCACTACGAAAACCGGGCAGAGGAACTTTACACGGAATTAGTGTTGAAGTTTATTAAAAGTAAGGCTTCCGATGAAGAGACGCGGCAGAAAGCGATGGAGTATTACGCAGAGTTGAAAAAACCGCTGGCGGAGTACGATTCTTATCGGCTGCATTTGTCAGCCCTGCTGATTCGGCTGATGATTTATAGTAGCGTTAATGATTATAAGAATACACTCAAGGTCTGTAATGAAGCCCTGGTGTTTTTCCATAAAAAGCCCTACAATGCCAGTGTGCCGATTCAGATTTGTTATTACCAGATGTTGATTTGCTACACGCAGATGAAGGAGTATAAACTAGGGAAGGAGGCTGCCGAACAATGTCTGTCTTACCTGGATAAAGGCTCATTCAACTGGTTTAAATACCAAGAGCTATATTTTATGCTTTCGATGCATACGGCAAAGTATCAATCGGCTTACGAGGTGTATCGGGAGACAACTCAGCACAAGAGTTATCAGTTTCTGCCTCCCTCATTGAAAGAAATCTGGCGGATCTACGAATCCTACCTGCACTTCTTAGTGGATATGAAACGTATAGAGGTAGAAGAAAAAGATACCCAGTTCAATAAGTTCCGTTTAGGGAAGTTTATTAATGAGACACCGATCTTCTCGAAGGATAAGCGGGGTATGAATATTCCTATTCTGGTCATCCAGATTGTTTTTATGATTCATCAGAAAAAATATGGAGCAGCGATTGATCGCATTGAGGCTATTCAGAAGTACTGCTCCCGGTATTTGGTGAAAGATGATACTTTCAGGAGTAACTGTTTTATTAAAATGGTTTTGCAGATTCCCAAGGCTAGTTTTCATAAAGCTGCAGTAATCCGGAAATCGGAGAAATATCACAAGAAGTTGATAAACTATCCTTTGAATCTATCCAGCCAATCTCATGAAATCGAAATTATACCTTTTGAGGTATTATGGGAACTGGTGCTGGAGACATTGGATAACAGCTTTCATAAGGCACGTAGAAAATAACGATACATGTAAGACAAGAAATCCTTCACTATTTATAGACTTATCATAAATAATTCAAGCCTATCGGTTTTAAATCGATAGGCTTTTTGTCTTATAATCAGGTTGTTATAGTTTTTTTACTTTTTTTTCTGCTCATATTTTGATGGAAGAATTACTGTTTTATTGTCATTAGCCAGGGAGGTTTGAGCTTGTATCTTAGCCCTATCAAATAATTCCAGTAAAAGTATTCCATGGTTCAACAGTATATTCCAAGATTGCCAGCAGGCTTTTATAAAAGTTGGCGGGATAGGAAAGTAAGTGTCCTTTCAGCAAATGTTGTTTTTGGGCAGCCTTCGTTGGCTTGCCACGGTAACGGTTTGTGCAGAGTCGATCTGGATACGGCAGTGGCTTCACCTCCTCCATCTCGTTTAGATGAACAAGGGATGAGCTGCCAAAAACTTCCGGTCCGATTCATTTGTAATGAAAGACAGGAGTTACAACTCATCATATCGAAGCGAGAACTTTCCGCTCAGGTGTATGCAAAACATTTTTCCGGGCCTTACTTCCTTATGGAAGAGGGATTCTGGTTGCCCGATGATCTGGTATTTGCCTTAAGTTTGCCTATCAGTTACCTACCCAGCGGCCTTTATCCGATACAAAAGACATTAGATTATGTGACAGTAAATCTATCTAATCAAATGATTGAATAAAAATGGGCAAGGCTCCCATAAGATTTTGCTCGCATTAACTTTTGAGGTGTCCTCATGTATTTGGGGCACCTTTTTGTTTGCCCAGCATGGGCAAACTCCCGATGGGTTGTAAGATACCCTGACGCCTCACCAGAGGGAAGTCAATGCGAAGGCAACTGCGTTACTGGCAACGGTAAGG
>JAOXNT010130339.1:0-30204 GCA_028565815.1 Cletocamptus dominicanus | reverse complement strand
TTATTTAACAATTCCTTTCTCAAGTCCCGAAAATTAAAATCGTAGACCTCATATTCATAAAAGATACGGTCTAGCTTTTCGGATTTGTAGTTTACTTTTTCAGCTTGATAAGTTATTTGTGCCTTTAGTGACCCTATTATAAAAAAGATACTAAGACACGCTATTACGAGTTGTTTCATGAGTAAATTTTTTTCAAAAATAATAAAAGAAGGTTTAAGAATCTCTTCTTAAACCTTCTTTCTAAGACCAAGCCATTTTTTGCGGAATAATTATCTGTTTTTTAGGTATTCGCTGTATGTTGTCGAAATGATATTTCCTCTATTGTCGAGATACTTAATAGTTACATCCGGAATGTTTATTGAAGTAATACGTACCTCTGTACGTCTATTGTACTGATGTTCTGCTTCGGTACAAGCTACACCATCCGTGCAACCATTAAGGATTTGTGTTTCCCCATATCCACCTGGCGAGATGCGACTTTCAGATATTCCTCCTTGTCTTACTAAGTAGTCAACTGCATTTTGAGCTCTTCGCCTGGATAGGTCATAATTGTATTGACTAGAGCCTCTTGAGTCGGTGTGCGATCTTAACTCTACCTCCAGGCTGGGGTAGCGCTTCATAAAGTCAATTAAACGATCTAGGTCTACACGCGCATCTGGTCTGATACGGGCCTCATCAAAGTTGTAATAAATATTGGAAAGGGTTATTATTTCTCCTTCCTTTACCGGTGGAACTACATTTTCTGCTTCTAATTCCAACTCTAACCCACCATTATCACTTCCTTGATTACTGGATTGTCCATTATTTCGCGTATTTCCTTTCTGTTGACTTTTGCCGTCAGTCAGATTTCTCTGAGCTTGCAATTCTTTTAGTTTGTCACAATCAATGCCTTGGGTCGATACTGTTTTTTCAGCAATAATTTGACCATTCATAACAGCACGAACAGCATACAATCTATTACATTCAAGACAGTTTTCAAACAGACCTTCATTGTCTGAAGTGACTTCGATCAATTCGCCTTGTGGGTTATCTGTTTCTTCTATTCTAATAATGACATTACTGAGTTCATATTGATTCTCTTTGTTAAAAATTACGCCTTTTAGTTCAACACAGTCTTGTTCTTTATCTAATGCGTAAATAAATTCTCGATTGGTTTGACCTACTTTAAATTCTTCAAATGTAGGACTGTATCCATCAGCAGCTATGGTTGTATAGTAGGAGTTAGGTGGTAGGCTAAATAGACACTCTCCATTCTCATTTGTAAAGCACCGCTTATCTGCATCAGACGGAGTATCTGTATCTAAAGAAAGATCCGCTAAAGTGAATAATTCCAACTTTGTATTGGAAATAGGGAGCCCAGACTCTTTATCTATTATTTTAATAGTCGTGGTAGAAACGATTTTATCATCTCCACTATGAATACCAGAAGGTGCAAAAAACCTGTATATATCATCTTGTCCAGCACCGCCTTCTCTATTGCTGGTGAAGTATCCATTTTTTTTATCTCGATCTACTATCATACTAAAATCGTCATAACTTGAATTAAAGGGGGAGGGCATATTTACTGGTTTTACCCATTCCTGGCCGTCAATTTTTAGCGTATAGTATAAATCGAGTCCTCCTTGGCCACCTGCTTTATCTGAGGTAAAATATAACATGCCATCAGCATGAAGAAATGGAAAGACATCATTGCCTTCTGAGTTTACATTTGGACCCAGATTTTGTGGAAATGTCCAGCTATTGCCTACCTTTTTACTCTGATATAAGTCATACCCGCCATATCCTCCGGGCATGTCCGAAGCATAAACTAGAATTTGATTATCTACACTAATGGTGGGATGAATGACATTATAATTGTCGCTATTGAAAGGTAAGTCTTTAACGTTGCCCCAGTCTGATCCATTTTTGGAGGCAGATAGCATTTGCATTTTTACAATGCCATCTTCTCCTTGTACCTTTTTTCCATTTTCAATATTATTTCTACTGAAGTAAACCATATCTCCTGTAGAGTTAAAGGTTAATGGACCTTCATGTACGGCAGATACAAGATTTAGAGAAAAAGGTACTGGCTTACCTAATTGACCATTGTCTTGTCTCATAGACTGGAATATGGAGAAGGTGTTTTTGTCTATTTCCTTGTCCTTTTCAGCTTTTGTACCTTCTACTTGTTTATCGCTTAAAAACACAATCCCGTCTTTGTAAAAAGTAGGCGCAAATTCCAAGTTGGATGAGTTCACTCCTTGTTCAACTTCTACCTGAATATCCTGTCCGTGAAGACAAGACGGCACAAGCAATAAAAAGAAAAAGAGCTTCACTATACTTTTAGTAGTCATAGAAGTTTGTTTGTCTTAAAAGAAATATCTAGGGTTGGCCAATTTAGAATTACCAGTTCCTCCATTCTGGCCAGAAATTCCAGCTCCTCCACCAAAATCATATCGAGCTAAAAACTCTATACTCCCGCTTCCGAGTTCGGAAACCTGGTCTATAGAAAGATCATAAGCAGCACCAATACCAAAATTGGGGATTATTTGATAGAATAAATTAAAATCAATAGATTCTGCAAAGCCAGTGCCACCATGACGGTAAGACGAACCAACTAAAAAACGGTCATCAAACAGAAGGCTCAAATTAAAGTCAAAATCAATGGGCGCATTCTCAACAAATGAAACCAGCAAAGTCGGTTGTAAGCTTATCTTATCATTCAGTTGAGGGGAAGCACCAACTAGGCCGTAATAATGTCTTTTAAATTGTGCAATTTCAGTTCGTCCATTGTCTTCACCGATAGTGTTTTCTAATATCGTAGGAACGGAAGCTCCTATGAAAAAACCACTAAAGTCAAGCAAACCACCAAAACCAAAATTACCAGTGAAAACCTGAGTATCATCTCCAACAGTAATCGACGGATCTCCAGACTGGAAAATGTTCAAGGAGGGGTCATTAAAATCTACATTAAGAGAATTAAAACCACCGCCAATACCTACCCGAAGAGAAATATTATCTGTAAACCTGATGTTATAACTGTAAAAAAGGTTTGCTCCCCAGGAATTCATAACACCAATATTAAAATTGGCCACTTGAATTCCCAAGCCCGCATTTTGATTAAATATTGGTGTATCAAAACTTACAAGTTGCGAAATTGGAGCTCCATCAAATCCAACCCATTGATTTCGGTATATTCCTGTGATGCTTGTAACTCCGCGAGCCCCCGCAAAAGCCGGGTTGTAATAATTCTTATTGAACATGAATTGTGTGAATTGATGTTGTTGTTGACCATTCACACCTATGCTCAGTAGAAAAAAGACACTTATGAAAATGATATATTTCATTGTTCTATAGTTTTTCAAATTTATCTAAATACAGTGATGAAGCCCTTTTGTAATGGGATTCCTGGACCTTCTCTGAATAGGTAGTAATAGGTACCATCAGGGACAGGGTCCCCTTCATAGGTGCCATCCCAATCATTCTGATAAGGCGCTGCTCTGTATATCTCGTCTCCCCACTGATTGAGGATGATTAGTTCATTATCCGGAAACAATTCTGATCCCGAAGGCCCATTAAGGCAATCGATAATCAAAAAGTCATTAAAGTCATCTCCGTCTGGTGTAATTAGATTGTTGACAATGCACTCTGACTGTAATATTGTAATATCTATCGTCCCTTGACTATTCATGGCATCACACAACTCAGGACAGTCCGTAGGACAGATGGTGTAACTTATGATATCGGTACCGCTGGCATCCTCGAATGGGGTATAGGTCAAAATGAGGCCCTCTGGACCAGTTGATATATCCACCATTCCTTGCTCTGGCTCCGTCAATATGGTGATATCATACATCACACTATTATTGTAGTTGCCAATGGGGAGTACTTCCATTAAGCTAGAGTCAATTGATACTGTGTAACTCGTATCTAGTGCTATTGGTCCTTCTAACACATCGGTAATGAAGAAAGTGTCTGATAATGGTGAATTACAGTTTTCTATACTGGCAATCACATTATACCCACCTTCATTAGTCACCTTAGCATCAGCAATTGTAACTACAGCTCCGGAATCAACAAAACCTCCAGGACCACTCCAATCATACATCACTCCATCTAGTGGGTCTAAAATGGATAAGGTGATCATATCATTTTCACAGAAAATAGTATCTCCGGTAATTAAAGAAGGTGCTAGACTATCTAAGAAAATCACCTCTGTACTATCCATAGCTAAGCAGCCATTCTCACCTACAGCTGAAACCCGGTACACGCCTGCATCACCAATATCAATACTATCTATGCGCACAAAAGAGGAATCATAGAAAGTACTGTCTGGGGAAGTCCATAGATAAGATACAGCTTCTAATGCCGTATCTTGAAGAATGAGGCTTGTGTCTCCTTGCAAACACAAGAACGGACCGTTGTTAATGACAGATAAGTCGGGAACATCAAGAACATGTATGTTTATGGAAACTGTATCCGAAATACAACTATCCTGCGAAATAACCAATGAATAGCTGAAATCCCCAGGCATCGTTGGTAGAACGACCACAGAAGAAGAGTCTGAATCAATAGGTAATCCACCCGCACTATCACTTTGCATCCAATCGTAACTGAATTCGTCAGCATCAAAACTGCTGAAAATTTGTATTTCAGTTCCCAAACAAATCGTATCAGCTACAGCAAATAGCTCAAACGCAGGGAAGCTGTCCGAAACTATTACTTGAACAGAAGTTTCATCAATACAACCATTTTCAGCAATACCTGATAAGCGATATATTCCACTGATAGTATCATTCACTGGATGTATAAAGCTATTTTGAACAGAATCAACAAAACCGTTTGGTCCATTCCATACCCATGTTTCAATAGAAGTTAAAGAATCCAATTGAAAACCATTTAAAAAGAGCGTATCTGCTTCTGTGGCACAAATGATAGGGGCATTGGTTGTAGCATTTATTTCAGGGCTATCCTGTATAAATATTGTCAATGCTGTAGTATCAGATTGACACCCTTCATTAGTTCTAACAAAAAGGCGATATGTCACAGAATCACCTTGAGGAACTATAGACGGAAAAAAGAAAGTATCAGTATTTTCTGGCAAACCTGACAACTCAAAACTGTCTACACTCCAGACATACTCTATGCTATCAAATGGATATCTGCTGGTACCCAAGCTTATTGCAGTTCCAGAGCAAATAGTGGTATCACTTACGAAAATAGGTGGAGCCTCAAGGCTATTGGCTGTATCTACTACTATACTATCAGTAAAACTACACCCTAGCTCATTCTCGATAAGGATTGTGTAAGTTCCAATATCTGAAGCTGTAACACTATCTATTATTATGCAACTATCACCGAAAATTGTATCAATTGGTGTAATCCATTGATATATAAATGTATCGGCCTCAACCAGAGGAATTGCACAAATAGCTAATGAATCACCTGTATTTAAACATCCTTGATAGCTGCTAAGTAAATTAGATATTGGGGCGGGACGAACAGAAACAAAGGCTGAATCAATGTAATTACAACCGAGCTCTGTTGAACTGTTCAAATAATACCAACCACTTTGATCAGCAGAGGCATTTAAAACAAACAGCGAATCACTACTGCTTACTAAGGAGTCGCCAAAAATCCATTCATAAACGTATTCAAGCGAGTCATTAACACTAGATTCTAATAAGAAACTATTTGCTTCACACAGACTTAAGCTATCGCGCAATATTTCCGGCCCGTCTGGAATGACGACCTGAAAATCGATGGTACAGCTTAAGTTTTCTGTTGTATCTCCAATTGTGAAGATCACAGGATTTGAACCAACAGAGAATGTATCTCCGCTAATGAAATCCGATAATTCACTTATAGCGGCAACCGAGTCAATACAGTTGACAAAAGCTTGTGGAGAATTAAAAAAGATTTGTGATTCATCACAGCTGAGAAGATTAATGGAGTCTACCAAGCCTAGGCTGTCCAGGATAATGTTTCCATAAACATCTACCACAATACTGTCAGTGCAAATCAAGTCTAATTCTCTTTCCAGTACTTCAATGGTAAACCGACAAGTATCACTTCGACCATTATTGTCAAGAACAACGTATTCAACACTGGTGAAGCCAACAGGTAAAGTATCACCCAAGGCTATGTTTCCAAAAATAGTATCCACACCACAATTATCCATTGCGGATGGTGGAGCAATATTGAAAAGAAAACCACATCCGTCCAAATTGGATTCCACTTCTACAGTATCACTCGGACAATTGACAAACATCGGAGGATCTACGTCGATCACCCGTATTAGTGTGGTGCAATTCGACGTGTCACCATTAAGCGATACAATGGAGTAGGTCAGTTCATAATTACCTACTCCTAATGTGTCTCCAGAAGCATCATCTTCAAGCCCCATATTATTTACCACATAATTGGTGTCACCACTTATTCTGTAAAAAAGATCTGTTATCAAACTATCAGGACCGAATCGTAAGCCTACATTTTCTAAAACTCCTGAGCATTCATTCTCTGAGTTATTGATTATTTGATTTTCAGGACATTCGAATCCTATAATGTAAATAAACTGAGAACAAGAATCCGTATTCCCACTTATATCAGTAGCAAAAGTCTTTATCTCATTCACTCCTCTGCTAAGTTCAATTTGTATAGAGTCTGTGTTATTTGAGACGATTGTTCCATCTCCCCTTGTGACTACATAATATGAACTATCTATTCCGCAGTTATCAGACACATTAAATGAATAGCCCTCGTAAGTGTAGAGACTATCAAATGAGAAATAGACTATAGTATCGTTCCCTTGGCAAATGAGTTCTGGTGAAAAAGTATCCCTGACTTCTACATTGAAATCACACCTGATGGTATCATTATCATTAACTGAAATATACTCTACATTAGTGATTCCAACATTAAATACCACACTACTGTCGATAAAACTCATTAATGTATCAGTAGTGGCGCCTGATAGTATTGATATGAATTCATCAGGCTCGTAGTTGTTATCAGAAAAAGAAGGGGTAAATACATTGCCTAGAGCGACACAGGTAGAATCATTTGTAAATAAAACCGTGTCTGATGGACAAATTAGGTTTACTCTTCTATGTAAAATGTTAACATTAAATGAGCAAGAATCAGCGAGCCCAGATTCATCAAATCCAATGTAGGTCACGGTAGTAAGACCTAAATTAAATATTTCTCCGCTAGCATCAGGTGAAAGCGTTGTGTCCGACACAACATTGGTCGCACCACTCAATACATAGTAGGCCCCACCCAAACCACAGTTGTCACTAATTCCTTCTGGGGCAATATTGTTTACTACAACACTCGAGTCACTTAATGGTATGTTAATAGTTGTTACTGTAAATGGCGGACATTCTACCAAAGGCGGTAATGTGTCTCTTGCAATAATATTAAAACTGCAAGAGTCGAGTTGTCCTCCCGCACCAAAGTAGTAAGTTACATTAGTTGTCCCAACAGGAAACATCCTTTGTCCAATAAATTGCTCTCCTGTATCTACCACAGCACCTCTCAGGATGTGGTAAATTGTGTCAAATTCGTTGAGCGCCGCAATTGCAGGCAAAGTATCAATTGATGCCATGCAATTTGAATCTACAGCCACAATAGTGTCCATGGGGCAGCTAAATTCAGGAAAACGGAAATTAGTTACCGTGACATTAAATGAACAACTGTCAATATTACCTGAATCATCAGTTATGAAATAGGTCACTTCTGTGGTTCCCAGATTAAATCGCTCTCCACTTGCGTCAATAGAGTCGCCAATAACAGAATTGCGATTCGTTGCTCCCGAAAGCGAATAATAGATATTGTTAATATCACAGTTATCAAAAGCAGCCAACCAAGTGAGGTTGTTCACCACAGTATCCATAACCCCCGGATCTACTACGATTACCGTATCGGATGGACAGGTTATCCTTGGAGCAATTGTATCTAGTACTGTTACCACAAAGAAAGTATCAATTTCGTTACCTCCTAAATCTGATATTTCATAAAAAATAGTATCCACTCCGGGCTCAAAGGTCCCACTTGTGTTATTAGGTCGCCCAACTATATTGTATCTCAAACTGTCTATCGGACAGTTATCTTCAACCAATGGGTCATTCCAACTGTATTCAACAGAACAATTTTCTTCGCCTGAATATAGTGTCGTATCATTTACTCCACCAACTATGACTGGGGCTTGAACATCATTTACTGTAATAAGAAAGTCACAAGAAATGGTTGTATCGCTATCAAAATGTGCCGTATATGTCACTCTAGTCGTACCTACATTAAATCTTGTTCCTGACAAGTCTCCCATTCCACTTCCATTGGTGCTTCCTATAAGCGTCCAAGTGATGGAGTCCAGAGAAACGCCAGGAGGTGTAAAGACAAATAGCTCAATATCATTGACAACAGTGTCGCACCGGTCCGGCTCATTATTAAATGGCCCTACCATGTCCGGACAATCAATGAAGGGTTCATTTGGATTCTCTTGCACTTCAATAGTGAAGCTGCATGAATCAATGTTTCCAGAAGCGTCTTCGATTCTATAAGTTACTATACTTATTCCGACATTGAATGCCGTTCCACTCGCATCATCAAATCCAGAACCTGAAGTAACACCTGTAATATCATAGCTAATCTCCGCCACATTACAATTGTCCCCACTGGAAACTGGCCCGATATTTTCAACAACTTCGCTTGAGCCGGAGGTGAAAACAACTTCGTTTTGAGGGCAAGAGATGGTAGGTGCTATTGTATCTCTAACTGTTATGCTCGATAAGCAGCTATCTCTGTTTCCGCTTTGATCAAATGCGTATAGAAAAACACTTTGATTAATGTCAACATCATTACAGTCAAAAGCATTGTCGCTCAAGGATAGAGAATCAATACTGCCGCAGTTATCTGCAGAATTCACATCAATGTCTTCTGGAATGATCATGGCCTGCCCACTATCATCGAGGTAAACCGTGAGATTGCGACATGAAGCATCAGGTGGAATGGTGTCTCGTACTCTAACCTGACTGGTGCACCGATCAAAATTGCCGGAGGCATCGAATACGGTCAAAGTAACCGTGTTGTTTCCTAATTCGTTACAGGTAAAAAGGGTAATGTCCGTATGAAATGAGTCAATGGCACAGTTGTCGCTTGAACCATTGTCAAGGAAGTTTGAATCAATGCTTACTGTACCATTGTCATCAAGAAAAACAGTAACAGGGCTTAAACATCTCGCTACAGGAGAAACACTTTCGACCACCGTTGCTGTTGCCATGCAAGTAGCAGTATTTCCTTCGGTATCTTCAACTGTTAGAGTGAGAATGTTGGTCCCAATGTTATCGCAATTAAATTCTGTTTGATCAGTATCGAAGCTCAAAGTGGCGCCTTCGCAAGCTTTTCCACCACTAAGAAAAATGGAATCTTCTGCAATAGTGGCCATTCCATTTTCATCCAATTCTACGGTGATGTCTTTGCACTCCACGAATAATGAGGGATCTTGTACCGTCACAATCGCCGTGCAGCTTGAGCTATTACCAGATTCATCAGTTACGGTAAGAACAACAGTATTTTCTCCTAGATCATCACAAGTAAACTCAGTAATGTCCGTATCAAAGCTTAATGAGCTACAGTTATCAGTGGAGCCACCATTGACTGCCTCATCAGCTATAAGAGCATTACCATTGGCATTCAGGTCTACTGAAATATTTTGACAAACTGCTATCGGTGCTATGGTGTCTAGGACAGTAATGTTTGCCGTACAAGAACTGGTATTCATTGCATTATCACTTACTGTAACGCTTACGGATGATTGACCTAGATTTGAGCAATTTAGGGTGTTCGGAGTAATTTCAGATACTGTTACCAACTCACAGTTGTCATCTAGGTCACTAATGACATCACTCGAATTAATAGTGACTTCTCCATTATTATCAAGATAAACTGTTGTTTCCATACATGTTACTGAAGGAGAAATAGTATCTAAGACGGTCACATTGAATAGACAAACTGCTGTACCGTTCTCGCCTACATCCTCATATTCGTATCTAATTGTCGTAGAGCCAAGTGAAAAACTAGATCCCGACGAAAGGCCAGAGGTTCTCGTTCCCATCAAATCCATGCCATCACAATTATCCATAAAAAGAGGCATAGGATAGCTGACTATAGCCATGCAATTATCATTGGCATAAGCGGTGATATCCTCTGGGCAGAATTGTACCATAGGTGGCTCATTGTCTTCTGCTATTTGGAATGTATATTCCATGCAATTGACATCTAACATGTCACCATCCCTGCTGGCTTCTAAAGTATTGGGGTTGTTTGTACAACCAATTACTGAGGTAGCACTATTGTTTAAGATAACAAACTCAATTGAAAACAGCAGTTGATTTTGATTAAACTTTCTCGGTTGACTGAAATCTGAAAATAAATAGCCCATTTGACCAGGGGTCACCAATGTTGAATCATTTACCAAACCTGCATACCCCCCACCAGCAGGATTAGGACTTCCTTCAGGTATCACGCGACCAAATTCAAATATACTTTCATCCCAACCAATACTGAATTGCAGTGTTGTTAATGAAATTGAGTCAGCGACAGTTACATCAAGTATAAAAGTAGAATCATTGCATGCAATCGCATCTGACGGAGCCAGATTTATAGATACTTCATCGTTGTTGGGGTTAGGCTCTACTGTAACAGTAAAACTACAACTGTTTTGATTACCAGCTTCGTCAGTTACCGTATAGCTAACCGTACTTTCTCCTACGTTGAAGCTGCCGCTGGCATCATCATTACCCGATCTATTTGTTGTTCCAGTAATTCCAAATGTAACTGCTAGGTTACCATCACAATTGTCAGATACATCAGTAGGTGCAATATTATTCACCTCTGCAGTACCATCAAGGTTGGCAACAACAGTAATATCTGCGGGACAAGATATTGAAGGAGCTTCAACATCGTTGACAGTAATGCTAAATTCACAGCTGGTCGTTTCGCCTGCATCATTCTCAGCGGTATAAACCAATTCTGTTGTACCTACTGGAAAGAAATCTCCGGGGTCTTGGCTAGGCGTAATTTCCATGCCAGTGCCATCACAGTCATTAAGAGTAGGTGGCACCCAAGTCACATTAGCTCCACATTGATTGGGGTCGCTTGATGTGCTAATGTCTTCAGGACAGTCATTGTAAGAAAATACAGAAAAAGATACTACGCCATTATCGGTTCCTGCTAATATGGTTTGATTATTGCCATCAGTAACTAAAGGAATTGGTCTTTCGTTCTTAAAAAATATCGTGGTTTGCGTGATGGCTGGATCAATCCTAACAAAACGCAAACGTACCATTGGTGTACTGTTTGCAAAGTTCTGAGCAGGGTTAAAAGACAGACTAAAAGAAATACTATCCTCAAGACGGTCAACGAAAGTTTGTTGGGGGCTTACCAACAATGTGGAGTCTATTAGCTGAACTTCATCACCTTTGTAATATACCCCAAATTGAGAGGCTGCCAATAAGCCTGTATATTCTAAATCTACCTCTACTGAGAAAGTATCTCCGCAAACACTTGTATTCTCAATTGAATAATTGGCCTGAGCGTAAAAAATAAATGGTAGAAGTATTAATAGGCCGCTTAATAGAGCTTTAATTTTTCTCATAGTCAAAATTCACCTTTACGAAAAAGCGGGATTTTTCCTTTATTCATATCAGAAAAAATCACCATACGTTAAATCAAACAAAAAGAAAGCAGTTAACTGCTTTCTTTTTGTTTTAATAGAATTACTTGGTCAAAATCATAGACTTTGTACCGAAGAAGTTTTCTGTTTTTACTTGATAATAATACACTCCACTTGAAGGAAGATCTGCGTTGTTAATCTGTAGCGTATTCAATCCCTTTCTTCCATCAACTGTAGTAGAATAAACTTTTTGTCCTAAATCATTCAGTAGTACAATATCCGCAGCGGCATTGTAAGGAAGAATCCAACGTATATTGGTCGTCTGCCTAAATGGGTTCGGAGCGTTCTGAAGTAACTCAAACTGCCCAGCAGCAATAATGTCGTCGCTATTGGTAGCTGTAGCTGCATTCAATACAACTTTTCCTAAGCCATGGGTAGCACTATACACTTCATTAGAGAGTACATGATGGCTAAGATTCATCCATTTATCTAAATCTGAATCAACAGCCTCAGCTAAATGAATTTGGAATAGCAATTGACCAGAAAGATTAGGGGTATTCGGATCAAAAGCAGTAAACAATAGTTCTCCTGATTTTTCATCAATAGTAGCTATTGCTGACTGCATAAGTCCATCAGTTACCTTAACTTCCTCAATATCCGATAAAATGTTTTTCAATTTAATACCGAACTGAATGGAACCTATAGCCTCTCCATGAGTTACAATAAAATTCACGATATTTCCTTCACGCTGAAGCTCAAGTTCTAATTGAGCATCTGAAGTACTTTTCTCGTCATCTCCTCCATTAGTTAATTGAGTGTTGAGCGTAAAGGAACCGTTAACATCACCTATTTTAATAGCTGTAAAGTCCAAACCAGTTTCTGCTCCTGCCACAGTAGATATGCTTATAGCTTGGTCATATTCATCTTCCCAAGGACAATTAACATCGGTAAACGTAAAGTTGTCAGGAACAAACACCCATGAATTATGTGCCCATGAATTACTTGTTTGAGAAAGTACTGCATTTATTTCAGAAATATCACCAGTATTGATCTCAGCTCCTATACAGCTGCTGCCTTGTGTAGTGGCAGCGACATCAGCAGCAATCAGCTGATACGGTCCTGAAAGCATATCTCTTCCAAAGATATGTTGTGCAATTAAAAAGTTATCCAAAGAGGTTACTGTTTGTGTCGCAATATCCTTTGCAAGGTAATAGTCCCGCTCGGTCGCATAAAATCCGCTATTGATATCTAAAGGAGTAATCACAGGATTTGATCCCGCTAATGCTGTAAAGCTATATACACCATTGACGTCAGTTTGAACTACCTCATCAGGATAACCGTGACCTGTAATCTGTACGCTAACATTTGCAACAGGTGCTCCACCTTGATAGTAATTAATTGAACCACTCATTTCATACTCTGCTGGCGAGTTTTCAACAGTGATTGATCCATCTGTTGTCTCAGTCAATGGCACATCGGAGGTAGTCGTGTAGCACGTTGAAGACCACAGTCTTGCATTTTGAACGTCTGTGAATATGATATCACTCATTTCTCCTGTAGTACCAGTTAATTCAATTTCAAGTAAAGCTATTGTATCTCCGTCATTCAAATTCATGGAATTAGGATTACCATTCCATTGGAAGCTGGCTACCTGGTCCGATATGATATCTATTGATGCACCAGAAAGTCCAACGGGATTGCCACCAACAAACTTAGCTACGCTGCCATTTACTATTTCATTCGTGAATTGCAAAGAGGTGATTTCAAAGAAATTATTTACTCTGATGGGCACCATTACGGTCTGTCCTTGATCACCACCCACATCACTTAGGTAAACCTCAAGCTCCGAAGGATTAACAGTCACAGTTGAGGTGCACGTGCTACTATTTCCAAATCTGTCAGTTACTGTTAATGTAACAACTTGACTACCTATGTCATCACAATTGAATACCGTTTGATCCACAGATACGGTTAATTGATCTGTTGATCCGCATGCATCGGTACTTCCATTATTTATTTCAGCAGCAGTAATTTCAGCTTCACCTAAAGTACCATCTTCACCAAGAGTGACTGTAATATCATTACATGCCGCAGTAGGTGGAGATAAAAACTCGACTGTAACAGTTGGTGTACAAACTTGAACATTGCCAGATAAGTCTGTTGCAGTAACGGTTACTGTGCTGCTTCCAATATCTGAGCAGTCAAAACTAGTCGGATTAATTGATGTATCTCTTAATCCACATGCATCGTAAACAGAATCAATGACATCAGCTGCTGATATATCAACACTCATACCAGCATCAACATTTACAGTAATATCCTTACAAATTAAGGTAGGTGCTGTTCGATCTTCTACTCTGACATTTGCAATACATGTAGAGCTGTTGCCGGAAACATCCGTTACAGTTACCTCTACCTCGTGATCCAAATTTTTGTCATTACAAGTAAACGACTGTCTACTTAACCGAACGTGTTGGATTCCACAATTGTCTGAAGTATTTTCAGCATCCCAAACTTGATTTACATTCAAGGTTGCCATTCCGTTTGCATCCAAATTTAAAGTAACATCAAGGCATGCTACTACTGGAGGTACTGTATCCACTACAGTAACAGTAGCTGTACATTGATCAGAGAGACCTTGTTCATCCATCACTGTTAATGTTACTGTGTGTTCTCCTGTATCTATACATGAATATGTTTGTCGGCTAAGCATATAGCTTAAATTGGAACTACAATTGTCACTCGACCCATTATCGACATCACTAGGATCAATAGCTACATTCCCAGCACTATTGAGGTAGGCAGTGATATCTTGGCATTGTGCAACAGGAGCGGTTTCATCTTCAATAGTTACAATTGCAGTGCATTGATCTGTATTACCAATTCCATCAGTCACAGTTAATGTCACAGTATTTGCTCCTAAATTAGAGCAATCAAATGAGGTAATATCTGTATCAAATATTAGATTATCACAGTTATCCGTACTTCCTCCATTAACCTCACTTTCGCCCATAACAACTTGACCGTTGCTGCCTAAACTTAAGGTAATATCTTGACAAACAGCAGTTGGTGCTATGTCGTCTACAATAGTAATTGTGGACGAACAAGTAGAGGTATTTCCAGAACCATCCTCTACAATTAGAGTTACCGTTTGGCTACCTATATCAGCACAGCCATAAGTAACAGAGTTTTGTCCAATATTATCGATATAGAAATTCAATGCTGAGTTACAGTTATCAGTGCTTCCATTGTTCAATTGAGTGCCAGAAACTATCACCTCACCATTTGAATCCAATTCTACCGTAATGTCTTGGCAAGCAGCTACTGGGTCAATGTTATCCTGAATTAAAACAGTAGATGTGCATTGTGCTTGATTTCCTGAAGCATCGGTTACGGTTAAAACTACATCAATAAACTGTCCAGTAGCGTCCGCACAAGTAAATGTATTTCTGTCCATAGTAACTTCCAATGTGGCTGGACAATTATCTCTAACAGTAGAATATAAATCCTCTGGTTGTAAAACTAAGGTTCCTGTACTAGGTAAATTGAATGCAACACCTTGTAAGCAGCCTATTAGAGGATCTTCATTGTCTATTACTGTAACACTAACTTCATAATTTGTGGAGTTGCCACAGTTGTCTGTTGCGGTGAAAATAACCGTAGTAGTACCTACATCATATATTCCAGAAGCATCATTACCACCAGTATTTTCACTATTAGTTATAGTAACATCCGTATCACAATTATCAGATATAGCACTAAGTGGAAGTATCAATTCTACTTCTGCATTACATGCGTTAAGATCATTATTGACCGTAATATCCAATGCATTATTTGCCAGATCAATCTCTGGTGCTGTATTATCCTCTACAGTAATGATTTGTTGACCTTCAGTTGAGTTGCCTTTAGCATCTGTCGCCATCCAAGACCTAGTTAAAGTATAACTGTCAGGGCAAGTTCCATCAACTCTAAACTCGTTGAAGGAAGTTGCTATAGACCCATCGCAATTGTCCGTTGCTGTAAGGACGGGAGCAGGCGGTACATTTTCACATGAAACAGTAACATTTGCTGGAAGGTTTTCTATAGTAGGGGCACCACCGTCCATAACCATTATAGTGAAGCTACAACTGCTTTCATTGCCGGCCTCGTCGGTCACAAAATAAGTTACTGTGTTTTCTCCAATAGGGAAAACTTCTTGTCCGGCATCTTCATTCACTCTAACTGCCCTGGGAACTATAACTGCACCGCTGCCGTCCTGTATTTGGTACTCAATAGTAAAATCAGGGTCAGTTGTGCAGGTGTCGGCATAAGTGCCCTGTGTAAAGTCCCCCAAATTGCCTTCAGAAAGGGCAATGCCAAGGATATTTGTAACTGAACAAGCTTCATTACCTGTTAAATACATATTGGCAGGCACTGGACAGGTTAACTCCGGAGGAGTATTGTCATCAGCCACTTCAATGATTTGATTCTGAGTTGCAGTATTATTGTCATTATCCGTGTAAGTCCAATTGACATTGTACAAACTAGTGGAGAATGAATACATTGGAGGATTTCCACCAAGGAATGTTCCCTTATCGGGTACACCATATATCACCTCTCCACAATCTGTCGCTGTTGGTGCAGTTACAATTACCTCGCTACATGAATTATAAATTTTTGGCAATGTTGCTCCTGCTATGTCCGGAATAGGCGCTTCAGAATCATCAAGCGTAACAGTAAAACTGCAATCCGTCTCGCCTCCATTTGGATTTTGGTCAGTTGCGGTTAAGGTAACGGTAAATGACTCTCCGTCAGCGGGTGTAATACCAGTTATGTCACTTAGCAAAGTACCTGGTGCTGGATTCTGAACAAGTGAAAAACCAGAACAATTATCCTCTACTTCAGCTAAGCTTCGATAGTCTGGAACAATGTCGTTTTCGCAGATATTTCCAAGAATTTGATTACTTGGGCATAAAGAAAATACAGGAGCTTCATTGTCAAGTACGGTTACGGTCAATGTGCAAGTTTCCATATTATTGGAACCATCTATCGCTGTATAATAAACATAAGTGACTCCTACGGGGAATTCTGCCCTTCCCAATCCACCGCCAACAGCTGGATCCCAAGGGTAATTATTATTCAATGCATCTTCAACTACGGGGTCTGATGATGTTCTTTCAATCATCAAATTAGCAGATGCATCACAATCCATTAATTGAGCAACAGAAGGCTGTAGCCAGTTATGTAATTGTGAGCACTCGTTTAATGTATTAAATAAAGTGACGTCATCAGGACAATAATCAAAACTTGGAGCTTGATCGTCCTCTACTGTAATTGTAGTAGTGCATGTTGCGCTATTTCCTTGCTCGTCATATACCGTCCAAGTGATCATATTGTCACCAATCATTAAATCTTCACCTGCAAGAGTGTTAGTATTATTGCGGTTATTCTCAAAATAATCAACACCACATAAGTCTGTGGTTGATACTGGGTCAAACTCCGCTCCATCAACAGTATATACACAATCTGAGGGATTACCATCCTCAGAAATTCCTCTTGTGGCATCATCTGCACATACAATGCTCGGTGCTTCGCCATCTGAGATGGTAAACATAGACTGACAAGTTCTTATTTCACCTGCACCATCAGTCACTACCCAATCTACAGTCATTGTAGTGCTATTATTGGCAGCTGCGAATAAATCTACACTCAAACCCTGAAGAGAAACACCTGTAAGGGGGGTAGCTGTAGCTCCACCAGTAATAGATGAGATTGAATACTCTACAGTAACATCTGCATCATCACAATTATCTGAAATACCTGTAGGGTCGTAGTCAGTGTTTGTGAATTCAAACGCACAATCCCCCAAATTGTCTCCATCTTGTCCTGTTGCCAGTATATACATTGGATTTGGACAGGTAACACTTGGAGGTTGATTGTCTACAACAACGACTTCAAAACTGCAACTTCCCTCATTATTAGCAGCGTCTATTGCATAATAAGTTACTGTAGTCGTACCTAGTTCAAATGTTTCTATTCCAGCATCCATGCCATCTTTGCGTGCAACTGTTGTAGCACCGGATAGCTCGTAGGACCACTGTGTGATACCACAATTATCTATTCCTTGTCCAGGTCCCGGTGCTTCACTTGGGTCTAAATAAGGTGTAATGCTAGGCAATACCTCTTCCATATCAATATCTGCAATATTCGTTGCAGTACAAGCATTGGCATCAGTATTCACTTCAAGAGGATTGGGTACAGGGCACTCTACTCTTGGTGCTACAGTATCCGGGTCGATTTTAACAGATTGTTGCTGTGTAGCTATATTACCATTTCCATCGTCATAAGTCCAATTGATTGTCCAAGTTCCTGCTTGAATAAACGTATAAGAAGATCCTCCTCCACAATTTGGATCTGAATTATTCAAGTTAGCCCCGGCAATTGTGGCAAAACCATAAACTGTATTTCCATTACAATCTGTTGCGGTTGGTGCACATAAGGTGTACATGCCACAATCTGTATCTAATGTTGTACTTGGATTAATTGCAGGCAACGGATCGACGTCAGGAATAGGTCTATCCTCGTCCCGAAGAGTTACAGTAAATGTACAATCATCCATTAAGCCGGCCATATCGGTCACAGTTAATGTAACATCAAATGTCTCACCATCTGCTAAAGTCAAGCCTGGTACTGCGCTCAATTGGGTGCCGGCGGCAGGGTCTTGAGTGATGGTGAGCATAGGACAATTATCGGTTGCAATACCGTTGGATGTATAATCTGGGACTGCAGCATCAGGACATACACTTAACAACTCTTGATCATCACAGTCGTTAAATATAGGCGCTTCATTATCTATAATGGTAACTGTAAATTGACATATCGCAGTTTGTTCTTGTGCATCCTCAAAGGTATAGATTACTTCTGTTTCTCCTTTGGGGAATTGTGCAAAATGAAGCGTGGGATCTGATTCATTTATCACAACCGTAGGATTATCAGTACTTATTGTTCTTGTAATCATTCCAATACAATTATCAGTCACAGTGGGTGGAGCCCAACTCACAGTATTAGAACAATCGCCTGTAACTGTATTCTCATTGATGTCAGAAGGACAATCAGAAATCACAGGAGGCTGATTGTCTTCTACCGTTAAGTTAACACTATAGCCAGTAGATAACTGACCACAAGGATCCTCAGCCGTATAGGTAATGGTGTATTGCCCAAGAGGATAAATCAAATCGGCATTATTATCACTACCCACTAAAGATCCTACACCGTTGAATGTTTCGAAGTCGGCCATAGTGGGTCCAGAAACAATATTTATTGAGTAGCTATAATCCGAAGGATCTATAGTTTGACAATCTTCAGCAGTAACTTCAACAGTTGTCGTCCCTGTAAGATCAGCTTCACAAGTTGCTGGAGGCCCGGCATCCACATTGACAGTTACATCCTGAGGGTTGGCTGCTGGATCAAAAGTAGGGGCATCATTATCAAATACCCTAATCCTTACATCCATAGCTATGCTGTTTCCGCACTCGTCCTCTGCAACCCAGTCTTTGTCTTCTCTTTGCACCCTGCAGGTGGCCAATAAAGGTGCAGAGCCAAAAGCTTGAATTGTAGCGCCTCCATTATCTGTAACACTAACGGAGTTGCACCCACCTGTATTAATAGCTGTAGGCTCCCACATCTGCCAAGCCATCACATTAGCTTCTCTATTTTCATCACAATCTATTCTTATTCTTAAGATATTACCTACCGGGTCCCAGCTATCTATTTGACTTGGGTCGGGAACATCTGCCGAAATATTCGGATCCTCCCAAGCAGGAGCTGTATTGTCCACTAATTCAACATCTACCTCACAAGTTACGGCATTACCTGATGCATCTTCAATCGTATATTCCAAGATGCTAACTGGGTTACAATCACCTGTGCTTGGGTAGGTTAAGCTTGAACTTGTAGATGCAGTTACTGTTCCACAATTATCATCGTATAAGGCTTCAATCTCTCCTGCAATGGTATTTAATAAGGTAACTTCGTCTACAGAGCAGTCTTCTGCATTTGCTCCTGTCCTGTCCAAAGTTGAACAATCATTAGCCGAGTTTAAAAATGGCGGAGCAGCATCATTGACTGTAATGTGAATTTCGACCGGTCTGCCATCACAGTCCTCGTCGTAAGTACCTACAGTTCCGTCATTTTGATCATCCAAAACGGCATAAAGTACTATAGTTCCATTCCCTACGTCATTACAATCAACATCTCTAATCCCTGCTATTTCAGTATCGGTATCTGAAGGAATGGCATCAAATACTAGGAAATCATAAGGAAATGTTGCTCCATAACCACATCCAATAACTGGAGCAATTTCATTAGATAGAGCAGCATCTGTTAATGACGCAGTGGGGCTATTGAGGTTGATAATCATCGGAACTGGTTCCACTCCACCAGTGACGGACACGTTGCATTCATTCCCAGGGCATTGGGCGTCTGCCTCAGGTTTTATAAAAAAAGACGCTAAAATAAAAAATAGAAAAGCTGTCGATAGCTTTGTTGAAACAGTAGAATTGACCTTCATAATTAAAAATTTGAGTATTCAATCAAAAATTTAATCCTCACTCAGAAAAAGGTCTTTTTTGCAATTAAGTTGGCCTTTTCAGAGGAAAATTATTCTCATACAATGTCTTACAGATAGCAAAGATAACTAATGTGATTGGATTGCAAAAACTTAGAGTAAAACTTTAGGTCTTTTTTTATAAACCACTATCAGTCATCAATCTATTTAAATTCTAGAACGTTTGACTATGGTTGTTTGCCGCCTTCTGAATTAAACTTTTTTCAAAAATCGCATAAACACTAAATAATGAAGTGCATTTTATTTTCAAACTACCCCATTCCAAACATGCTAGTATCGGTTAATACCAAGCATTTTACTCCGTCATCAAGCGAGTTAATCAAATGTATATGTTTGGCGTCAGTTAAGCAAATAATAACTTACAAATAATGTATTTTCTTTGTTATAATGTGTTATTAATGCTTGGACGCTAAGAAAAGTTCTTATTGATGCTGCCCGTCAGGTCTAATAAACAAAGATATGTTGCATTGAAAGATGAGTGCACTCCACAAAGTCCGTTTTGTCCAAATTCTGCGTTAATATTTACATATTCAATAAAGTCCTCATGAATCAACGCGTCAACTTCCATTCAGTTTTTTAAAAGCCATAAAGTTGAAATAGTCATACTTTCGGGAAAAGATGTATCAATGATATAGCAATAAGTGCTTTGCTGTTATGTTGCCTAGCATTAAAATGCTAAATCTTACTTGTTTATAAAGCAGATAGGTTTTATAATAGGTACATTCATGTGAAATGAGGGACAAGCACTGCTAGTGGTAGATTATTCTCAATAAGTAAGCAAGACATATCCTCCTTTTTGATTCTCGATGATTTTAATTTCGAGGCGTTTTCTGATGATGTTTTTATTTTATAGATCATGTCTTTTATTTAAATTGCTGAAAAACTTATGAAGTGGAGGTTTAAATCAAATGAAATTAGAGTGCGTCTCAGTCCAGAAGACAAGGCGGATTTGATCGGAGGCAAAGTTTTGGTGTTGGAATTCACTATGGGACTAAAACTCATTTTAAAAGCAATAGACACTCTAAATGCTCCTGAGCTATCATTTCAAAATGGAAAGAATACCATTGCTTTGCCTTCTGAGCGGATACTCACCTGGCTGAATGAAGATGATATGTCCATGGCATTCAATACAAAGGGCACTCGCATACTTTTAGAGAAAGATTTGTCCTGCTCCCATTCTTCCGCTCCATTGGATGAGAAAAAGTTTTTTGGCCATAAATTTGAATAAATTTGACTGAGTTACGAGACAGATTTGGGAGAAAACACGACTACTTGCGCATTGCAGTGACTGATAAATGTAATCTGCGTTGCAGATACTGTATGCCCGAGAAAGTGACCTTCGTCAGTAGGAGAAAACTTCTAAGCTTTGAAGAAATCATGCGTACGATAGGCATTGTTAGAAAGCTGGGTGTAAGAAAGTTGCGTTTTACCGGAGGTGAACCCTTTATGCGACGTGATTTTGACCTTTTTCTTTCAGATGTAGCAAATAAGTTTCCAGATATGAACCTGCATCTGACCACCAACGGCACTTTGCTCAATGGTCGTGCTTGTTTTCTCAAAAAAATCGGTTTACAAACGGTAAACCTCAGCTTGGATACGCTTAAGAAAGAACGTTTTCTTGAATTGACGCGCAGAGACGCATTTGATCAAGTAATAAACGCTGCCAATGAGATCATGGGCGCCGGGCTTAATTTAAAAATTAACACCGTACTCATGAAAGGAATTAATCAGGACGAATTGATCGACTTGGTAGAGTGGACAAAGAAAAATCGGCTGTCCGTGAGATTTATAGAAGAAATGCCATTCAATGGTGGAGATCACAAACATGCTGCCCCAGTGGATTACCAGCAAATTTTGGAGCAAATCGAAAAACACTACGGTGATTTTCTCAAATTAGAAGATCCGGATAATTCGACTTCATACAACTTTAAGGTAGCGGGGTACAAAGGCTCTTTTGGTGTCATACCGGCCTGGTCGAGAACTATTTGCAGCTCCTGCAACAGAATCCGACTGACACCTCAGGGAAAGATCAAAAATTGTCTGTATGATCAGGGGGTTTTTGATCTCAAAACGTTGATGAGAGAGGGTGCGACCGATGAGCAAATTCAGTGGAGTATTATTCAGGCAGTAAAAGCAAAGAAGAAGAATGGTTTTGAAACAGAAAGGGCTCGTCAATATGCAGAGTCCTATGAATCTATGGCAAATATAGGAGGATGATATGATTAGTAGCAATGAAGCACATAGCATCATTAATATGTGTAGTATAGAATTAAAAAAGAGGAAGGAATTGCTGTCTAACGTTGGCGGTTTGGTATTGGCAAATGACGTTCGGGCAGACAGACCTTTTCCGCCTTTTGACCGTGTGTGTATGGATGGGATAGCCCTTTCCTATCATGCTTTTGAGAAAGGTCAGCGAACCTACAAGATCCAATCTACACAAGCAGCAGGAGAAGCACCTCAGATCCTTAATAATGAAGAAAATTGTATTGAAATTATGACAGGCGCTGTGTTGCCAAAGGGTACCGATACAGTCATAAGATATGAAGACCTAATTATTGAAAACGGACTAGCCAATGTCCGGCTCAAAACGATAAAAAGATGGCAGAATGTCCAAAAAAGGGGGATTGAACGGCCAGAGGAGGATGTATTGCTTTCGGCTCCACAGCTCATAGCTCCGGCTCAAGTTGCCGTGTTGGCTACTGTAGGTCAGGCACAGGTTGAAGTCTTTGATTGGCCGGAAGTGGCCATTGTGTCAAATGGCGATGAACTGGTCGATGTGCGGAAAAATCCCAAGGCCTATCAGATAAGAAAAAGCAATGTATATGCCCTGGAGGCGCTTTGTCATAAAAACCGATGGCCATCCAAAACCTATCACTTATCAGACAACAGAGAGGAGATTAAAAAAGGTCTGCAAGCGATCATCAGTAAGCATCGCCTTATCTTAATGAGTGGAGGGGTATCCAAAGGGAAGTTTGATTATTTGCCTGATGTACTATCTGAGCTAGGTGTTAACAAGCAATTCCACAGTGTACAGCAGCGACCGGGTAAACCCTTTTGGTTCGGATCTTATGACCGAGGATTTGTTTTTGCTTTTCCTGGCAATCCAGTATCTACATTTATGTGTGCCACGCGATATTTTGAGCCTTGGATGTGGAAGAATGCAGGACTGATAATAAAGAAAGAAACGGCTGTTTTGACTGAGAATTTTAGCTTCAATCCGCCATTACAGTATTTTTTACAAGTAAACTTGTCTCAGAAAGGTAGTCAATTATTTGCGACGCCACTCAAAGGAAAGGGCAGTGGTGATTTGGTCAATTTAGCCCATGCCGACGCTTTTTTAGAGTTACCAGCGGAGCGAAGCATTTTTAAAAAGAATGAAGAATTTAGGGTATGGAGGATCAGAAAAAATTCAGTCACATAGATGAGGAGGGAGGATCGAAAATGGTCAATGTCAGTGATAAGAATGCTACCCATCGGACAGCCAAGGCGCAGGCTATCGTTGTTTTGGGAGATAAATTGATTACAGAACTTAAAGACCTTGAAGGACGCACCAAGAAGGGCTCCGTTTTTGACACTGCTAAACTAGCTGGCATTATGGGGGGGAAAAGAACATCAGAACTCATTCCACTTTGCCATCCATTATTATTAAATGCTATCGACGTATCCCTAGAGTACTGGGGAAAAGATGCGGTTCGCATTCTCACAGAAGCTAACACTTCCGGTAAGACCGGGGTAGAAATGGAAGCTCTTACTGCAGCGATGGTGGCCGCATTGACTGTGTATGATATGTGTAAGGCGCAGTCACTAAAGATAGAAATCAAGGATGTTTTTTTGTTAGAAAAAAAAGGAGGAAAAAGGAATTATGAACGGGCATCAGAAACATAAGAAAATACCTAGGGTAAATTTTGGCAAATTCAGTAGGAGCGAAATCTCTTTTATTGGTGCTCCTTGTGGCGAGATAGAAGACCTGTGCAAGAAAGTGGCTCGTCATAGTCAGCTAAATTGCTTATACATTGATGCCAAACATGGTGAGACACTTCCTTTACCAGATATTCATGTTTTGGAATACCAGCAAGATCACTGGCATCTGACGCTCAATGATCACCAAAATGATCCCTATGTCTGGAGAAGATTGACAGAGGAGTACGACCTATGCCTTATCAATGGCAATCACTTTAAAGCAGAACAGCAAATCATTTGCTTGCATCCAAAGAAATATGATTCTTTAAAAAGAAAAAAAAATAAATTGACCCGACCGATAGCCATGATTGACTTTACCAGTGAGGGCATCATTCCGGGTGAGTTAAAAGAGTTTCTTAAAGACTTTGAGGACCTACCTGTTTTTAAAAAGGAGGATATCCACCAAATCACAGATTGCCTTTGGACAAGCTGTCAAAACTCTAAAAGATTGCGGGGGGTCGTGCTTACCGGGGGAAAGAGCACAAGAATGGGGGAAAATAAATCTAAAATAAGATACCATAATAAAGAACAATGGCAATTCAACAAAGAGTTACTGGAGGAATATTGCCATGAAGTTTTGTTATCAGTATCTGACGGTTTCAAAATTGAGCGTAATGATACAAAATTTATTTCAGATCGAGTAAATAATTTAGGTCCATTTGGAGGATTAATGTCTTGTTTTCTTCAGTACCCAAATGATGCTTTACTCGTTTTAGCCGTAGATTTACCTTTTGTTAATGAAAAAACGATAAAGACGCTTTTGGAGCACCGCAATCCCTATAAAACGGCAACTGCTTTTGTTAATCCTGAAAATGGATTTCCGGAGCCCCTTATTGCTATATGGGAACCCAAATCTTATGCCCGATTGCTTTCCTTTTTAAGTATGGGCTATACTTGTCCGAGAAAGGTGTTGATAAATTCGGATATTGCCACTGCCCCCTTGTTGAATAAAAACTGGATCCGAAATGCCAATACACCTGAGGAGAGAGATCAGGTATTGAAAGATTTGGGGTAATGACTCCTTTTGAGGTTTTGAATTCAGTTTCAAGCGGTGGTGTAATGTATCGCAAAGGGTAGCCAAGGGTCATTTCACCATTAAGGCATGAAGTCACTTAGGTATACAAAGGAGTAGAGCCATGGATAGACCGCATGTACGATAACGAAAAAGCATGAGAAGACCGATAGATCTTAGTGCCTTAGATTCTTAGTGGTAAGAATAATTATTTCAATCTGTTCACCAACGACCGACCACTGACTAGCAGTTTATTAAATCATTGAATCCACATTTGTCGACCTGCTCAACATGATTAAAAACGCGTACTCCATCGCCACTTCTTTGTACACATCAAAACGCCCGGAGGCTCCTCCATGGCCAGCCTTCATATTCGTGTACAGGAGTATCTTGTTGTTCGCTTGGTTGTATTCCCTTAATTTGGCTGCCCATTTGGTCGGCTCCCAGTACTGCACCTGCGAATCGTGTAGGCCTGAAGTGATCAACACATTTGGGTAGCTGGCCTCCCTAACGTTGTCATAAGGACTGTAAGACAGCATGTACTTGTAGTATTCTTGGTTATTTGGGTTGCCCCATTCTTCATATTCCTCCGTCGTTAAAGGAATGCTCTCGTCGAGCATTGTACTCACTACGTCCACGAATGGAACTGCAGCCACCACACCGTGAAATAAGTCCGGAGCTTGGTTAATCGCTGCGCCAACCAACAACCCCCCTGCAGACCCCCCCATGGCGTATAGTCTTTTATCACTTGCCATGCCTTTCTCAATCAGTGCACGACCACAATCTACAAAATCATTAAAGCTGTTTTTCTTTTTGAGCATTTTGCCATCCTCGTACCACTGCCTGCCATAGAATTGGCCTCCACGAATGTGGGCTATGGCAAAAACAAAACCTCGATCCAATAGGGATAAACGATGTTGTCTAAACTCTGGATCGACAGTTATGCCATAGGATCCATATCCATAAAGCAATAGTGGGGTGTCTTTGCTTGGCAAAGTATCCTTGTGATGCAGCAGACTAATCGGTATTTCTGTGTTATCCCTAGAGGTAATCAAAAGACGGGAGCTGACATAATTGTTCCGATCGAATTTTCCTGCAGGGCTTTTTTCTTTGAGCAATTCCAATTGCCTCGTGTTGAACGAGTAATCATAAATTCGCTCCGGAGTGGTCATGGAAACATAGCTTACTCGTAAGCTTTTTGCATTAGGTTCAGGGTTTGCTCCTAGTTCTGCGATATAGAATTCTTCGTCAAATTCAAGGTGGTGAGAAATGCTAGTATCGTGGCGATCGAGTACACGTACTCTTTTCATCCCATTGGCTCTTTCTTCCAACACAATATGATCTTTGAATAGGACAAAGTCCTCTAATAACACACCTTTGTGAGTGGGTAAAATTTCACGCCATTCAGTTTGATCGCGTTTGTCTTCCTCACATGAGACTAGTTTAAAGTCTTTTGCATTCTTGTTACTGAGAATATACCATTGTTTATCTAAGTGATCGATTTGGTATTCGTGATCTTTTTCACGGGGCAGAAAAAGAAGCCATTTTTCATTATCCGCTTTACTTTTGGGTATAAATCTGTATTCGTCACTTGTCTTTGCTGTTGATCCTAGTACTATGAACTTGTCTGATTGAGTAGAGAATAAATAGCAGCGACTTTGTTCGTCGGTTTCATGGTAGAGTAGGGGGTCTTTGTCAGAAGACTGCCCCAAGATGTGTTTTTTTAGCCGGTCCGGCTTTAGTGTTGCCCGATCTTTTTCCAAATAAAAAAGCGTAGAGTTGTCTCCAGCCCATTCCATTGAAGGAGAACAATGGGATATTTTGTCTTCAAAAAAAGCACCTGTGCGCAAGTCTTTAAAAAGAATGTCGTATTGTCTTCTTCCGAGAAAATCAACAGCTATGGCCATGGTCTTATTATCGGGGCTGACTTTTATAGCCCCTAGCTGACAGAATGCGTGCCCTTCAGCAAGTTCGTTCACGTTAATAAGGACTTCTGCCTCTTCTTTTTTAGACTTAAATCTCAGGTAAACCGGGTATTGTTGGCCCTTATTGTAGCGGTAGAAATAGAAATAACCATTTTTATAATGTGGTACCGATTCGTCTTCCTGGCGGATGCGAGATTTGATTTCTTCGAAGATCTCTTCTTTGAGGTCTGCTACATCCGACATCGCCTCTTTACAATAAGCATTTTCGTCTTCTAGGTATTGTATGACCTCTGGGTTGTCCCGATCTCGCATCCAATGATAGTGATCAATACGCTTTTGACCATGTTCTGTGAAAACGGTTTTTATTTTTTTGGCTAGGGGGGGGAGTTTGCTCATGTTTTTTATATCGATATTGTAAAGTAAAAAATAGGCTAAATTAAAAAAGCCATTCCAATTAAAGGAACGGCATATTGTTTCATTAGAATTTACTAGTCCATGACCAGCATTTTTTTAGTGGCGGTAAATTCACCCACTTTCAATTGATAATAATACACTCCGCTGCCCGGTATTTGCGTCCTGTTGAAGCTTTCGCTGTTGTAACCTGCTTGGTAGTATCCATTTCGTTCAAGAACTAGTCTTCCCTGAGAGTTTATAATTG
Organism: Cletocamptus dominicanus; assembly: GCA_028565815.1. Taxonomy (NCBI): domain Eukaryota; kingdom Metazoa; phylum Arthropoda; class Copepoda; order Harpacticoida; family Cletodidae; genus Cletocamptus; species Cletocamptus dominicanus. The sequence continues at coordinate 2,391 of JAOXNT010130339.1, read as the reverse complement.
CCAGGTTTGCTTCACTGGGTTTTGCCAAGTGGAAGCCAATGGTGGTTTGGCGTGAAAAAGGATTGGGTGTATTTTGATGGAGGGTATATGAGTCCGACTGATTGGAGAATGATAACGTTATGTCCATTTCTTCATAGGAACTATTGTACGCAAGGGCGGGAATCATTTTCGAATTAATGGAAAGTTTTTCGGATAATTGGAGGTCTTGCTTTGCCTTGAACTCCAAAGTAAAAAGGGTGTCTTCTTTGTTTTGTTCAGGAAGCCTCACAACACCAATCATGCCTTCATTCACTCTGTTGAGATTGAGGTCAGCTTTTGCTATTGATCCACTGATGTTAATAAGCTCCAGTTGATCAGGGTCAAATTCAAGGGTGAATTGATACCCGCTTAATTGCTCCGGCAAAAGAGAAAGAAAGTTGATCTCTTTTATCTCACCTGCGCTCAGATAACGATCATCGGCCCTGATGGATAATTGCTCAGAACTCCTGGCATTCGACCTGCCCCAAGAGTCACCGGAAACGTCCCCCATTTTTACACCAATAAAATCAAAGCTGTTTTGGTGTGATTCGTAATCTATTTCATAAATATATGGTATTGGTAGCTCCCAGGTGTCAGCGCTAAATTTGTAGTTGGCTGGAATGAAGCGCCATGTGTCGTAATGCGAAAATTCACTGAAAGGGTGGAGCATTATTTGTTTTAAAAGTAAAGCATCCAATAATGTCACCTTTTCACTTTTATTAATATCCCCTGCAATTTTTTGAAAATGGCTCAGTTCTATCTTTTCTAATTGGGCAGCCCGAATCAGCACCATATCCAGCACACTCAGGCCTCTTTGGATATCATCTTCTTTTTGGGGTTCTACAATCAAATCAGGAAAATAATAATTTGAGAATTCGTGGTAGTAGCAAAAATTCTGGTTGAAGCGTTCGTTATGGCCATTAAAGTAAACATCGACTTCATTAATGGGAATACCCAGAGGTGTGTAGAAAGACCCCGAAATAAGGCCACATGACAAACAGGGATCACAAAAAGAATTTATGTCTTCTGTACAGCTTCCCATTTGGAGATCAACCAGCGATCTACAGGTGTCAGACAGCCCATTTTCTGAAGTGACAATGAGGTAAATCCACCGAAGGTCTTTACCATAACAGGCTTCTTCATAAAGAATTTCTTCCTGCGGTTCACGGTAGTAGTCAAATATCTCCAGGGACACCTTCTCTCCTATGGGCGAATAGCTGCCGTTATCAATGTCTTCTGCCCTTACGATCAACTGACAATCCGAGTTATAAGCAAAAGTTAATTGGCAATTACAAATAGCCAGGGGCTTTTGTCTATTTTCCTGTGCTTGAGTGGAAGTTGTACGTAAAGCACTAAGTAGAATAAAACTGAGCATGAAAAACCAAGTAAAATTCTTACTGTTCATAAGTTAGTATATTTGGAAGTCTGGTGATCAACTAATAAAAGAACGTTTGAAAAGTATTAAAGGCTTCGTCTTACTTTGTCTATACGCTTTATAATAATGCGAATAATATATTGGGACGTTGTTATAAAGATAAATGAACCTTAAAAATCAGTATTATTATTAATCATCTCTCCTCCTAACCCGGATTATGCTTTGGGTTTTCGTCACGAGAGCTGATAGCCCAAAGAGAATGAATGGGTGCTCCACTGTGATTTTGACTCATGAACGAATACAGTCCGACAGGACCAGACATGCTAAATGCATGTCTGATGAGGGAACCACGTGCTCCGTCACGTGGGTGGGCTTGCTGGTCACCTCCACGGTGAGACTCAAAATTGCAGGACGTGCCCATTCTCACAGGGATCATAGCTCGAAGTAGATTTCTTAGTGCATAATCCGGGCTAAACAAATGAAGATGGAATAGAATGAGAAAGATGGACTTTGAAGCAATTGGGCTTCACCAAAAGGTCCCTTCCTGAATAGTACACAATTTGCCATCTTGATTTTAGACAAGGAGAAAAAATATTGTGATGTAAAGAAAGAGGTGCTATGATACACCTCCTTTAAGTTCACCTAATATAATTAGTAAGGTTTTTGTTCAAGATCATTGAGTGCACTCCAAAAAGTCCATTTTTCCAAATTCTGCGTTAAGATTTAAAATGGTGTCCTCCTTAACAAGGAGTTAACTGCGGCTCAATTTTTCATGAAGCCTTGAACTTGAAAAAAATCATATTTTTTGGAGTAGACTCATCAATGTCCTCACAGATTTTCTGCCACTATTTGCATCTATTGAACTCGCGAGTAAATAATGACTCAAAATCACTTTATATCATCCTACTATTTTTATTTCACCATTATCATCTTCTTCGTAGCAACGAAATCACCTGCCTCTAACTGGTAGTACATGATGCCGTTAGAGCTCAATTGAT
>JAOXNT010130228.1:0-11413 GCA_028565815.1 Cletocamptus dominicanus | reverse complement strand
ATCGTCCAGATTCCTCATGGACAGCTCTGGAATGTCAAATTCCGTCACATAGGCAACGATATCCTTTGTATCCGTGGGCACAGAGGCACCAGAAAATGTAGCTTGTCCGCGGGTAAATAGAAGTATTTCATCAGTCCCATCTGAAATTATGACATCATCCCCATAGGTCGAGCCACCTTCGACACTAAAGCTTACGTCATTGACACGCACCAGCCTTGATTCATAAAACTCGAAACTATCCAATAGCTCAGCAATCGTCAATACGATGGGCTCAGGCATATTACCAGAAGATATAATTTCCGCATTCGCAAGGGGCACTCCATTGACCTGCAGGGCGCCTCTGAATTCTGACAGCTCAAGTCCACTTACATCGACCACTACCTGTGACCCGAGTGGAATACCGTGAGGGTCGCTAAATCGCACGACAATGCCGGCCGTTTCATCTTGAACGATTAAGTTTTGATTATTGGTGTTCATATTGGCATCATCACTGATGACTGTAGCAATAATGACACCATCTGGTGCTGAAGAAGCGCCTCCGATAAAAGCCTCCCGCAGACTGCGGATACTCAACGTATCCTCACCACCACCGCCACCGGTCATTCCCCCTTCTATATCATCACCATTTCTGAAGAGAATCTGTGAGCCATTGAAATCCGAGACGATAGCCGTCACATCTACCATCCCACTAGGCGTCGGGTCATCAGCAAAATCAGCACTATTTCTTGTAAATACAGATATACTCCCCGTGGCATCGGACACAGCATCTACATCAGATATGCGCGACCCACCGTCGAGTTCCGCATCCTCAATACGGATAAGAGTGGACTCCCACTCTTCGGCATTGACCAGTAAAGTCTCTACATCTGTGACACGTGCTGAAGGCATGGTGCCCGTTCCATTGGACTCAGCATTAAATAATGGGACATTATTTACTTGAAGTAATCCATTAAACTCAGACAGCTCGAGACCAGATACATTGATACTTATTTCCTCACCTAGGTTGAAAGAGTGACTATCTTCAAACCGTATAGCAATGCCCGCCGTGCCATCTTGCACAAACAGATTCCTATCGACAATATTCCCCGCCTGGCGATCAGAAATAACCACACCGGTTATCACACCTTCCGGAGCTGAGGTTTCACTTCCAGGAAACGCATCTCTTACTTCCTTGATGGTGATAGGCTCACCTCCGGTACCACCGCCGCCACATCGCTCACCGTCAAACTGCACATCATCCAAATTCCGTATGGTTAACTGAAAATCTCTTTCCTCAAGAACGCCATTTCCATCAAAGACTCCTAAAACGGCCACGATTGTTCCATTTTCAGCCGGTGTCCGCTCGCCGGCAAATGAAGAAAAACCACTTGTCCTTAATATAATTGAATTCCCTTCACAATCCATTATTGTTCGATTCTCCGCCGAGTTATTTATTGGGTCTGCATATGTGAGATTGACTGATCCCGGTGCAAACTCCACATCTTCCAACTGGACCAAGCTACCTATTCTTCCCGCCAATACTTCACTAGCAGGCTCAGAATACAATTCACTCAGCGTAATCACATTGGGGATTACTTCTTGATCCAGTACACCAGGAAAAACATAATCATCCAAAAGCGTTTCTGGGACTCGTCCCAAACCGATCGTGTCTACTTCTCCTGTCTGCTGGTCAATATCAACATCGGGACCCAGACCCAACTGTATGAGACCGGCAAAATCTCCCAACCACATACCGCTGCATTTCACAAAAACACGTCGACCCACAGGCAAGGTATTATGTAATTCTGTGGCGTCAACTCGGATCTCTATTCCGCCGGATTCATCTTGAATATAAAGCTGACGGAAAAAATTACCTTCAGCATCATCGGAAATAACCAGACCGCGAATAATAACCTCTTCCCCCGGGAAGACTTGATCTCCAATCTCAACCAATTCACCACTATAAGCTGATTTTAACTCAGCAATGGTATGCGTGGCTGTAAGATCGGGATCTTGACCTTCTATGGGAGGTGCATCAAACTCATCATCCACACATGACGTAAAGCCTAGAGCTACAAGAAAAAAACTTAAGATTACATGTTTAAAATTCATACTAGTAGAACCTATAGTTGACATTGACAAAATAATTTAAACCATTAAAGAAAAAGTACTTGGGTGGAAAAGCATTGGGATCTTGATCCGCAAAATCAAATCGAAACTGCTCAAAACCACCGGTTCTAAAATCTTGATTATTCAGTAGATTGTTGACGTTCAGACTGACAGATATGAACGAGCTTTTATTCTCTATCCAATCCACTTTCCAAGACTTAAAAAAGGATAAGTCCACGGTCATCTGACCTTCAAATTGCTCTTGCTCAAGTATGCTGGCATACCGTTCACTTTTGGGATCTAGACCGTCAACTGCGAAAGTCGTCCGCCGGACAGGATTATACGGCAGAAATATCCGATCAAAATAATTCACATTAAGAAACAAGGACCAGTAATCCTTTGACCTATAAGTCAATCCAGCATTATATGCACTCTGAGGTGTACCTCCCAGATGAATGTTCTTGGCATAGACGGTCAGATCATACTCCGCAAGTTGCTGTTCTGCATTATTATCTTGCGTGATCACCGCACTTGGTCGAGAAGTGATAATATACTCCCCTATTGCAGCGGCGGCATGAAAGTTCAAGGCAGAGGTAATATTATAATCCGCTGCCAATTCAAGACCCATATGGCGCGTATCGATATCCGATACGCTGAAATTCACAAATGTCCTCAGATCATCGTGATAGAAGCTTCTCGTGCTGATCTTATCCAGGATTTCTGTATAATATCCCAATACCTTCACTTTCAAGTTGGGAGACCTGAGGTTATAAGAAATTTCTCCACCGCGCAGCGTTTCGTTTCTATCCTCGAGATCTATAATTGCATCATTCCGTGTCCTAGGAGAGACAAAAGCATCTCTGAAGGTCGGTGCTTCCGTTCCATAAAAACCTCCGACATGGATGTAATTCCGACCATCCAGCTTGACAGTAGCACCACCCTTTACCTTGTAATTTAGAAAATCATACTTTTCCGATTCTCCGAGAGATCTATCGGGAAATAAGCCCTTCTGGACGAATCCTTCTCTCCAAAATCTTGTCTGACTCAGACTGATCCCGACGTATGGATCTATTCTTTTCTTACTCCATTGCGCCTGCACCCACGACTTGGACTTGATGATATGAGATTTATAATCATGAGCATATCTATCTCCCTCGCGGACGACTCTATTGGGGCGCAGTAGATCATTCTGGGCAGCATCTGGATTATCAGGGAAGTCCTGCAATGCAAACCTATCAAGATCTACATAAAAATCACCTCCGAGCAAGTCATCCACAAGATTGTACGCCTCACCCGTATACTTTCTGAAATACAAGCCGCCTTGCAGCGAGAGATCATCGCTAGCAATATAATTTAGCGCCGTATTGGCTAGTATTTCACTTCCGTCAAATCGTCTTTCTGAGACGATGTACTGGGACCTGAAGCCCGTCAGATCATTCCCTTCTATTCCATCCACATCTTCAAAGAGATCAATATCCGCTTGATTGGCAGCATAGAGCTCGTCCCAGCGGATTTGGCGATCAGCCTCATTGTTCCTCAGTCTTTCCTCTACCTGAGCCGCGACCGATGGATCATCGAAGAAGCTAGGAAGTTTTCGGTAGTAATCAGGACGAGGATCTTGAGCATTGAACCAGTCCAAGGCCGTCGTTCCTGCTCGACCAAATTGATAGCTCACATTTGTGGTGATGCTCAACTTATTTCGGAGTTCATAATCATGGCGGAGCATGAAGATAGGTTGGTGGTATGTACCGACCCGACTATTTCTTTTCTCTCCATTCTGAAATCCCCAGTATGGATTATAATAATTGTCGTCGGCGAGGTCATGCATCTCTGCCTGCGCTGGCCCCTGACCACCTCGACGTGAAGGCGCCCCGAGAGCTACGAAGTTTAAAGTATTTCTTTCATTTATTTTTTTGTCGACAGACAGAAAATACCCATAGGCATCATACCACGTACCTGGAACATAACCTTCTTGAGCCCACCTGTGTGAAGCTGAAAGAGTATAGGCCCAGCCATTCTCCATCATTCCGCTGCTATGGGTCAGCATAGACCGATATCTATAATTTCTGTTGGTCGCACTCATCGTCAATCGAGTCTGAGGCCGCTGGCTTGAGGCGCGCAGATCTATAGCATTGGTGCCACCTATATTTCCGACTGTAAAGTCTGTGGCTAGGAGTCCTAGATTGTTATTCTGTAGACGAGTGACATCGTTCAGACCACCCCATTGACCCCAGATGACACGACCGTTATCGAGTTTATTCACAGGCATACCATTGAGGAACATTTCTGTATACTTGGAATCATAGCCACGTACTCTAAACCGAGCCGGTCCCCAGTTAAACGCCGCCGCGCTGTTGAAAGCATCTCGCGAGGCCGTCAACAATCCCGATATGTTGTCTTGAGCGATCTGATCTGACTCATCTAGATTGAGGTTGGTCGCAAAGATCTGATCCAGATCGTTTACGGTGCGAGAGCTGAAATAAATCGTCCCGAGGTCTTTTTGACTACAGTCAAATCTCTGCTGCTCCTCAAAGTCACCACTTGAAAGAATCAACACAAAACTTCCATTGCATATATGGTCAAAGCTAAAAGCCCCACTTTCCTCTGTATAGACTATCTTATCCGTTCCTTCTATCTGAATCGAAGCGGGATACAAAGGCTTGGAGTCGACTTGATTCAATAATACTCCCGAGTACTCCTGAGCTATGACGCATGTCATTCCCAACCATAAAAAACATAGAAAAGCAGTCAGATTCTTCATCATAATTATATATAAATAGCGCAACAAAGGTAGAGCAAATGAAATGAACAATAGAAATCTTATTATTAACTCGCGATTAACACAGAAAACAAGTGAATGAAGTTACCTTTGAGCATACAATATTTTCTTATGAAACACCTCTTTGTATTCTCCTTAGCTGCATTGTGGCTCACTGTATCTGTAGGTCAAGAAAAGACCTATGTCAGCTGTGTTGCCTTTTACAATCTTGAGAACCTCTTCGACACGCTCGATCAAGACACTCACAATGACGAGGACTTCACTCCCGATGGCTCCTATGGCTATACACCCGAGATCTACAAGACAAAACTCAGAATGCTCAGTGAAGTCATCAGTGAAATAGGAACAGAAATCAATCCGGACGGTCCAGCGCTCCTCGGTGTATCAGAAATAGAGAACAGATCTGTCCTTGAAGACCTAGTGCGTCAAGAAGCCATTGCCAATAGAGACTATAAGATCATACACTATCAATCCAAAGACCATCGAGGAATAGACGTCGCCCTACTCTACCAAGAAAAATATTTCAGACCTAGAAAAAGTTTTACACACTCGCTGATCACCCGCATCTCCGATACAGACACCTCCTACTCGAGAGATATCCTATTCGTGATAGGTTCTCTGGCTGGTGAAGACATCGTCATCAGTGTGAATCACTGGCCTTCCAGACGAGGAGGTGCCAAGGCTACTGCCCATCTTAGAAATGCTGCCGCCAAGGTCAATGACCGCATACTCGATTCTCTCAGCGAGCACCATGGACTGACCAAGCACATCATCATAGGTGATCTCAATGATGATCCCAATAATGACAGTGTAGAAAAATACTTAAGCGCCAAAGGAAAAAGAAAAAAGGTAAAGGAGGCGGATCGCTACAACCCCATGTGTCGTTACTACAAAAAAGGATATGGAACGACAGCATGGCGTGATGCTTGGTCACTATTTGACCAGATCATCTTTTCCTCAGCTTGGCTAGATGATGAAGATGGCTTCCAATACTACCAAGCCAAGGTCTTCAATCCCAAATACATGCTACAGAAAACAGGACAGTTCAAAGGCTACCCACTGCGGACATTTGCCGGGGGGCAATATCTCGGTGGCTACAGTGATCACTTCCCAGTCTATGCCTACCTCGTCAAGAAAGTTAATGAATGAATGAGCCTCTAGCTCTTACGGACCAGTTTAAGTATAGCTTGACTCAGCTGGAAGGCAAGGAAGAAAACCATCTCCTTATACTCGGTAAAGCAGGAACTGGTAAGTCCACGCTTCTACGTATTTTCAGAAATACAACTGAGAAAAAGGTCGTCTTTCTAGCTCCGACAGGCATTGCCGCGCTGCATATATCAGGTCAGACGATTCATAGTTTTTTCCGGCTTCCGCCAAAACTGCTGACAGATAAAGACGTATTGAGCAAGCGACGTCAATCAATCTACCGGAACTTTGATATACTTGTCATCGATGAAATCAGCATGGTGCGAGCGGACGTCCTGGATGCCATAGATCTCATGCTGCGGCATCAGAGAAATGATCCAAGACCTTTCGGAGGTGTGAGAACTGCATTTTTTGGTGATATATTTCAATTGCCTCCGGTCGTATCGAGTATACAAGAAAGAGAATATTTTAGCAATTACTATGAAGGGCCCTATTTCTTCAATTCCAAAGTCTGGCAAGCTCTGCCTCATGTCGAGCCGATAGAACTCGACACTGTATTCCGTCAGAGCCAGAGAAGATTTATCAATCTCCTCGACCAGATGAGGCAAAATCGTCTCGACTATGATGATCTAGAAATGCTCAATAGTCGAGTCACAGAAAATCCACCAGAGAAAAACATCATTACACTCAGTCCCCGACGGAGCACTGTGCAAGCCATCAATATGAAAAAACTTCAGATGCTTGATGGTGAACCGCGACAGTACAGCGCTGAGATCAAAGGACAGGTCAATATCCGCCAGATTCCGACGCTAGAGCACCTCATATTGAAACCTGGCGCTCAGGTTATTTTTGTAAAAAATGATCCTGATAAAAGATTTGTCAATGGATCAATCGGAGAGATTAGAAGCCTAGGATATGATAGTATAGAGGTAGAAGTCTTTTACAAGGATGAATCTTCCCTTATCGAACTCGAGAAACAGTCTTGGGAAGTCTTGCGCTACAATCTGGGCCCCAAGCCAAAAATGGAATTGACTACAGAGGTCATCGGCACCTTTACACAGTTTCCGATTAAGCTAGCCTGGGCCATGACGATTCATAAAAGTCAAGGAAAAACATTTGACCAGATAATCTTGGATCTTGGCCGAGGAGCATTTGAGAGTGGCCAGTCGTATGTCGCTCTTTCCCGTTGTAGGACACTAGAAGGCATCTTCTTAAAACAACCGATCCGACCGCGCGACATTATCCTCGACGAAAAGATTGTAGACTTTTACCTTAGTCTCCGTTGATTGTATTATTTTCGTTTTTTAAAGTTATACTCAATCATGCACGTCATACGAAATATCGCGTCTTATGGGAAAAAGTAGAAAACAAAAACGCATAGAAGAACAGAACAAGAAGCAGGCCCGGAACTTCGTCATCTGGACTACGATTATTGTTATCCTTGCTATTATTCTGATTCTTAAATTTTGGAGCTGATTCCTAGAAGTCCAGCGGACCATCGACATTATTCCTTCTGTAGGGAAGGTTTAAGAAGCTGAATGAACTCGGTTTCACTCGGATGTAAAAGTTAAATGTACCGCGCTGTGGCTGCACATCTATTCCTGCTTCCCAGCAGTGCAGGTTGCGATAGATTCCAAAATCGGGATAGGTAAAATCTTTTTCCAGAAAATCATATCCTATATTTCCTATACGCACATTCCAATTTGGCGTAAGCTGCAATCTGGAAATCCTCAGGCTCACGATATTTCTCGTGATCTCAGTAAAACTCGTATCGGGCATGACTTGCCAGTTGATGTTCATATTGTGCTCTAGACGCAGATTCTGGAGGATATCAACCAGGTTATCTTGATTAGCGCTGGCTGTTCTTTGCTTTCTCCGGGCGGTGGAAGACTTTTTATTTCCTGAGAAAATTTTCTTCAGTGTTTGGCTATTGATCGTGTTTCGTATCCGGAGTGTTGCCCCCTGAAACCTCAGCAGCTGACCACCATCTTCCCAAGCAAATTTCTCAATCCGATTGCCGTTTTCACCCAGAGCATAAAAGTCCCAACTGGCATTAAATCTCAAAGTCGTGATACCCTGAAGAATGACCGTATTGGCCGAGAGAGACAGCGGAGAATACTGAAGCGAGTCCCTTGCAAAGTTGCGCGATCCGCCGATATTGAGTGTCTTGATGAGTTTAAGCTTCTTGAATGTAGAATCTTTCTTGGAGAAGTACTTGCCTTCTATGGTTCCACCTATACCATAGCTCATGTTCATCTGCTCCTCTGACGGATTGGCACTGTAGACGCGATTATTGATATTAAATTTATTGTAATCCATCGTATCGGCGAATGCCGGTCGTAAATCTGTCGCCACTTGACGGATGTAGTCGCGTCGCGGATCTGTCTGATCAGGTCTATAATTGAAAGATACTGTGGGACGCATGGTATATCTGACGCCGCGCAGCCACCCTTTTTTAAACTGAAGTGTAGAGTACAACTGAGTATTCAGACTGGCTCTGAAGTTAAGCTCGCGGTAAGGACTGAAGCCACTTTCGATATCATCCATAATCTGGCCGAAAGTGGTATCGCGGTCGATGACCAATTGTCCATCTGGCAAAGTCGTCGTATCATTTTCGATAAAAAGAGAATCGATCAATCTTTTTCTCAGTGTATGTGAGAAATAGGTCTCTTCGTAGTCCACGCTAGGCGTAAGGGTAAAAAACTTCAGCATTTTTAGATTGACTTGTGCATCCATCTCATGTTTAAAGCCAAATCGCGCATCCTCAAGGGTCTGCTGCGTGAATAAAGTAGAATCTGAAGCGACGAATTTATTCTGAGCATTGGCGCTGTATTGTACACCGATTTTTTCGTACCATTTTTCCTTACCTACAGCATTTTTTCTTTTCAGTGGATAGACGCGAGACATTCTGAAATCTAGATTGGGAAAGCTGACTGTCACTTCTCTGGTCGAGTTATTCTGAGAATGATTCAGACCGGCTGTAAAGGAATAGGGCTTGCCCTGAAAGGATTTTCTGTAATTGAAATTGGAGCGTACGGTATTATTTGATACAGACTGGGCATCATTAAATGTACGTCGTATGTCATTATTGGTCTGGAAATTGAGGCTTCCGCCAAATGAGCGGCTCGGATGTGCTTTTCTATCCTGATTGTGAGTCCATCGTATACTGAATGAATTGATTCTGCCTTTGGCCAAAGCCGTATCCGCAACAATAAATTCTGAGAGCTGACTTCTCCAGTTGAGATTTAGGTTTCCAGAATACTTGTACCGTTTTTTATATCTAAATGTAGGTCGCAGAGCATAAGTACCATTGAAATAAATATCACCAAGCATGGTCAGATCCATCTGATCATTGAGAGGAAAGTAGTAACCTACATTTCTAAAACCAAAGCCCAGGTTTTCAGAATACTCATAGTCTCTGGGAAAGATAAGGCCTGATGACTCTTGCTTGGTCAGTGGGAAAAAAGCAAATGGCAACCAGACCGGAGTGGGCACACGAGAGATCTGGATATTGGTCGGGCCCATGACCGCGACCTTATCCAAGACTGTCTTTATCTTGGTGCTCTTCAGCGCATAATGTGGCTCATCGTGATCACAAGTCGTAAACTCGCCGTTTCTCAAAAATGCCGCATCTCCATCGTCTTTTGCACCGGGTGCTTCTCCACTGATAAATTTTGTTTTTTCACCCAGGATATAAATGTCCTGTTCCTTGGTTCTAAAATCAGTGATGATGCCCTTCTTGGTTTTAAAGTTAAACTCAATCCGGTCGCTCTCAAACTGCGTCTGCCCTTCCCGAAACATCGGTCGACCGATGACCTGATCCTGAAATGGGTTATAGGCGCCACGTGCTTTGGCTAGATTGTTCTCGAGGTCAATGATGATATAATGCGCGGTAAGCTCCGTGCCTTGAAAGCGCGCATAGGCCTCGCCGATCAGATGCATTTCTCTGTTCACGGCATCTAGAAAGGCTGTATCCTGCGAGCCATAATCAACCTCCTCGGTAAGCGCATCATTTACAGTGGGGAGCTCACTGGTATCCATGGCCGTCGTTGTGGCTGTATCAGCTGGGCTGGGCTGCAGCGTTTGGGCGCTATCCGGAATTTGGGATGATGCCGCTGTCACCATGAGGCACAAGAGAAATGCCGCTGATATGTGTTTCAATTTAAAAATCACGTTACATGAACGAAATATGGTTTGCAATGATACCAAGAATAGATCTTTTAACACATACTAGACGTTAAATCGTGGGTATTCGTTAAAAGTGTAGCCATATGTATTGGGAATTTTAGGATATTCGCAGCAAATATGAAAAGTATGTCGAAAGAATTAAAAATTGGAATTTTTGCCTTAATCATCATCTTGGCATCGGTATGGGGCTATAAATTTATACAAGGGCAGAATGTACTGTCTAGAAATGTTGTCCTCTATGCAGAATTTGAAGATGTAGATCGTCTGGCTATCAGCACACCTGTCTTGATCAGAGGGATGGAGGTCGGTGCCGTGACAGATATATTTCTTTCTGAAGATAATCATGAAAGTGTCGTAGTTGAGCTTACAGTAGAACAGAAGTATGCCGTGCCATCCTCTGCTGTTGTGGATCTACGCGATGGCTCGCTGGTCGGTGGGAAAGTGGTATCTCTGCTCTATGATAAACCCTGTCAAGAAACTAACTGTGCTGAAAGTGGTGACTTTCTGATGGGTAGAACCCAAAATATCGTAAGTAGTCTTGTCGGTGAAGAAAACCTAGATGTTTTAACTCAGAAACTCAAAGAATCGATGGGAGAAATCCTGGGCGGTGACAGCCTCTCTACCTCTGATATGACGGCCAATCTAGGGGCAATCACAGAAAATCTAGCTGGTATTACAGAAAAACTCAACAATGACTGGTCAGCCATGTCTGGAAATCTAGCGCAATCCATGCGCAACCTTAATGTGGTCACCACCGCCTTTGCAGAAAATGAACAAGCACTCCGAAATAGCTTGAATAATCTAGATGAACTTTCTAAAAAGTTAAAAGATACGGATATCGATGGTGCCGTAGCGCGTACGGATGAAGCCATTGCGAGCATTGATCAAGCAGCAACTCAGCTGGAGGGCACTCTTCAGTCCGCCCAAGGCTCCATCACCCAACTCAATGAAGTCATCACCAAGATGAACAGTACAGATGGCAGTCTAGGCATGATGATTAATAGTCCTGACTTACACAATAATCTTACCAGGACGAGTTCAGAACTCTCTCTCCTTCTGCAGGATTTCCGACTCAATCCTAAGCGCTATGTCAATGTCAGTGTTTTTGGCAAAAAGCAGAAGGAATATGAGGTCCCGGAAGATGACCCGGCATATGAAGATAAATAGCAGAGTCTATTCTTTATGGGTAATACGTGCTGCAATATCAGCGTC